>JASSUY010029015.1:0-47720 GCA_032466535.1 Forpus xanthops
CAGGTGTAGGACCTTGCACTTGGCATGGTTAAACTTCATCAGGTTGGCATCAGCCCACCTCACAAGCATGTCAGGGTTCCTCTGGATGGCATTCCTTCCCTCCAGCGTATCAACTGAACCACAGAGCTTGGTGTCATCAGCAAACTTGCTGAGGGCACACTCAACCCCACTGGCTATGTCACCGACAAAGATGTTGAACAAGACCGGTCCCAACACTGATCCCTGAGGGACACCACTCGTTACTGCTCTTCAGCTGGACACTGAGCCATTGAGCACAACTCTTTGCATGCAGCCATCTAGTCAGTTCTTTATCCACCAAGATAAGAAGGACTAGATGACTGTCCTGGGTTCAGCAGCAGCATTTTTCTTTTCCTTCGTAGTAGCTGGTGCAGCACTGTGTTTCTGACTTTAGGCCTCGGGATAGCGCTGAGAACACCAGTGTTTATAGTTACAGTTTAGGATGTTTTGGTCTGACCAAGGACCTTCCAAGTCTCATGCTCTGCCAGGGAGGAGGGGAAGACAGGAGGAAGCAGAAACAGGACACCTGTCCCAGGCTGACCAAAGAGGTATTCCATACCACAGCACGTCATGCCCAGGATGTAAAACTGGGGGCAGGAACCCAGAAGAGGTCAGTTGACGGCTCAGTCATCGAGTGGTGAGCAGCTGTGTCCTCTTCCCTTGTGTTTTCCCTGATCACTGTTGTTATTGGTGGTAGCAGCAGTGATTTGTGTTATACCTTAGTTACTGGGCTGTTCTTATCTCAACCTGTGGGAGTTACATTCTTTCCCCTCCCCCCTGAAGTGGGGAGAAGAAGGTGAGAGGAGTGAGTGGGCGGGCAGACTGATTTATGGCTTAAACCATGACAATGACAAAGGCCCTTCACACTGATTAGGTAAAGATTTGGGCAGGAATGAGTGTCCTCCATAGATGACCCCTGAGAGTGGTGGCAAGACACAGAGAGGAGGGTACATGCAAAGAAGTCCAATCTAGAAAGTATTTTTTCCTGTACTTTCTGGATAGCAATGCAACCTGTGTGTGTGACATTTATCCTGCAGAGTTTTGGGACACTCCAAGGTCATTCTGGAGTGTTGACTACCTGGATTTATCCCTTGGATGTAAATCACTGAAGTTCTCACCAAGTGCATGGCCATGCTTCACTGTGTCTCTGTGCCTTGTTTGTAAAATGAGGTTTGTAGCCATAGATTCATTGTATTTCAAAAGTCTCAAAATGCGTAAGTATTAAAAAAGCACACATACAAATGTACATACAATTCTGGGTGAGAACTGTTGGAAAGAAATTTCAGTAGGAGACAAGCAGTGATTTAGGGGACAGTTGACAGTAGGGATTATAGAAGAGTTGAACTGGTATGTTGCTATTTTGTTAATTGAAAAAAGATCATGGGGAAAAAAAAATCCACAGTAAATTTCTGTCAGAAGCTGAACACCAATATTTATAATACCCTCTTTGGTCTTGTCCTAAGGTGGGAGATAGCAACCCCATTCAGCAATGTGTTGTGATTAATGCGTCAGTTCCCTCCTCTGGAACACAGAGATCAAAGTTTTTTAGAAGATGCTTCCTTCCCACATAGAGGGCTATTCCTGGTATTATTTTTGGAACTGGGGTTGACAGAGGTTTTCCAGGAAGAAAATTGCAAATCTCAGTGCTCTGCAGGCCATCTGCTTAATTTCTTCTTTTTATACATGAGACATTTTGGAGCCTGTACATAATCAGACAGTTGTGTTGACTGATTCTGGCATGTCACAGAACAGACACCCTGTAGCCTAGAGCAGATGTGGGGAGGCTAATGAGGTGTCTGTAACCAAAGTGTAAAAACCTGAAACTGCAGCAAAGGTTTGGAATTTGAGACCTCTTGAGGTAATGGAAATTAGTGCTTTAAGCAGAAGAGAGTTTGCAGATTTGGGGCAATGAAGCAGTACATGAATTAGAAATGAGAGGTGTTACTTTGACAGTAGAATACTAGCTAGAAAGTGAAGCACCTGGAGAAGCTTTCATGATGCTTCTTTATATTTGATTATTTTCTACTGAAGAGAAAACACAGATAGCAAACATGTAATTTAAATCCAGAGTCTGCTTTCACCTGGAGCATGATTTCATACCTTACATTAAGAGCCTGAGCAATGCTTGTGGGGATTATGATGTAAGTCTATATACAGGATCTGGGACACAGGAGTCAGCGCTGGTTAGGGGCTGGGAGTGGTGACACACAGCCACTGCTTCCCATTGGTCACATGTAGGTGAAAATGGGGATGGTTAGAGAAGGACACTTTCAGAAACTACCTACGGATGCTGGATTTTCTTCTGCCTCGTCAAAAGCAGGAAAACTCAACTTTCAGTCTGTGTGCAGTCCCCTCATACCACCATTACTCATTTTGACATGCTTTGTCCTTCAATCCCAAAATTCTGAACTGTTGGTGACTGCATTTAATTTTCACTTATCTTTTGTCATCTCCCTTGGAGTGTGATGGCCTGTTTGGGTAGCAAGGGCAGAATGAGCCAGTCTCATAGCTGGAGATGTGGCTTTGCCCTCACCTCACTGGTACTGGATCCTTGAAATGCATGTGGTAGGGTACACTGCACCTGTCTCTGGATAGCTGAGAATCTATATGCCATTGTCTCAGAGCTAAGGCTCCATGGTGGTGGTACCAGATGGGGCAACCTGTGGAGCTCAGGACATGCAATGCATGCTGTTGTCCATATTGGTGGAATCAGGGTATTCTCACATCCAGTGAAGTGATTTATAATCTGGAACTTGCTGTTTGGTGTTTCCAGTGATTTCAGGCTTTGAAGCCCTCCCCATTTCCTGGGGTGGGATTCCTGCCCTGGCAGCTGTGCTCTCAGCATAACACTGGTGTTGTGGCCAAGAAGCCACTTGGGGCTGCTCTGGGATTTCCCTCAGATCTGCAAAACTGCATTGAATCTTGAATACAAAATTTTTATGGCGGCATTTTCCTAAAATAGCCAAAAAAAAAAAGTTTTCTCACCTCTTCAAAATAACGGGGAAAACCCACATAGCTTGGGGCATCTTGCTAGCATCCAGGCACTGCATACATTACCACTACCTAGACAGATAGGAATAACAATCCTGAATCATACTTCTTAGGTTAGATCTTTTGCTTTCCTTTGGGACAGGGCTCTTCTTCTGTCTTCCTTTGGGAAACTCCATATGTTTGTTTTCTTCTGGGCTGTTCAGCAAGTTGAAGCAAAATGATGTGGTTGACCTTTAGGGTTACAGATGAAGCCTAGTTTCCTATTCTCATCAATTTAGGACTGCTGCAGGAAGATCTCAGAAGTACTATAGATATTACAGATTAAAGCAGAAGCTGAATGGCTTGAAGAGGTTCAGCACTTCGGAAATTTGTAAATAGTCAAAATAGAAGTGGAGCATGTGCATGTGATTTACTGGGTGTTCTTGGCGACCTTCGCTCTCATTGAAGCAGGAGAGGATCAGCCATTTCCATCCCAGTGGAAGCCAAAGGCATGGAGAGGAGGCAGAAGAAGCACAGCCTGGAGGTGCTGCCTGGGAACCGATCCTAGGGCTGCTGTTGCATGCACTGCTTCCCAGTGGATCATAGCTGGAGCCATGGTGCCTTGGACACCGTCCTCCAGGCATCAGCTTACTTTGCAGCTGCTGAGCACTGTTTGTGGGAGAGTTCCTCAGCACTTTTCTCAGGAGTTTTGGAATATGTTTTCAGCACCATGTGGATCACATGGAGTCCTTAGTATTCCTCTGGAGTGAGGAGGAAAACTGGGTGCAATTCTCTACCAGTGCAATGAAATCCTCCCCTGCCCCAAATCTGCTGGATCCCTCTTGAGGAGTTTTGGAGGAGGGAGCAGCAATCTGTGAATTCAGCTACAAAGCACTAGAGGAAAACAGCATCCCTCCTATGTAATCTACCATAATAAACCTCAGTCCAGAGCCTGTGGGACAGAGGAGTAAGTTCTCCGAGCCTGTGCTGAGAGGGACCACTCCATTAACAGGCCTTTGGTAGCTGGGTTTGTACAATACTAAATATTCAGTGATAATTTTCCTGTTATGTCTCCCCACTCTGGTTTAAGTGTTAGAAAAAAAACCCTGCTTCTTGCAGCATCCTTGCTTGCTTGCTTGCTTGCCCTGCTCCTGAGGAAGTTGAGGCTTGAAGCCAGGGCAATTCACTTGGGAAGCTTGGGGTAATTAGTGACAAGGTTGTTTACATATAAAGCTCTCTCTTCCCCACAAAGTGATTTGGCACTTTGAACACAGCTGCTGGTTTAATGTTGAAGCCAGCCTTTTCCCAAGGATCAGCAAGCTCAGCTGCAAGAGAACCGCTTAAAAATATGTTGCCTCGTTACTGCTTAATTAAATGAAAGAGCACGCCTGCTCTGCATTCTTGCTGTGCTAGGGAAGGGAGGCAAGCAATGCTGAGAGTGAAAACTTAGAGGAAGCCTGAAGTAAAATCGTTTTGTGCAGATCTTAATGGTCTGACAAATGATGCTGGACTTTTTCACTGGGCTGCAAAAGCTATTTGAAGTTTTTCTTTCTCGTGTCAGTTCTTTTCTTCCCCACACAAAGCCAACTTTGAGAGCCAGCAGCTTGGTATGGAATAGATTGGAAGAGAAGGCATGAGGCTTAACAAGTCCTGGATATTTGGTTCTAGCTACTCCCTGGTTGCTTTGGACGTGTGGAAAGTGGGTATCCTGTGATAGCCAGCATCTGGGCCAGCAAGTTAGTATAGAGCAGAGCTACCTGCACAGGTCTGGAAACAGTATGGCTGCGTTTGCATACTGCTCTGCCCTTAGCTGAGAAGCACTCAGGCAGAACTTGTTTCAACACAGCACCCTGGAAATGTGCTTATTTTGTCCCAGCTGCGTTGTCCTGTAGTCTGGACTGAGCAGTCTTGCTGCTTCCAGGCCTGTGTATGCTATGTACAGTCAGCTGTCTTTGAAGCGATGGGATGGACATGCCTGGTGCTTCATAATTCTGACTCTTTGTCTCTATTTTTGTCGGACTTTGAGGTTTAGAGGTAGGAAAGGTTTACATAGTCTTGATCTCTTCACTGCCTGCAGAGAGGTCCTCTCCTGGAAAGTTGGAGGCTGAGCAGTTCTGGCCTGGCTATGCTCACTGGTGGGAAGTACAGACAGGAAGGTGTTGAAGTTAAAACTCAGTAGCCAGCTCCCAGCCAGCTCATTTATAACATTGACTGCCTGCTGCAATGGAAAGGCAATGTTAAAGCTGAATATCCATAGGTGGGTCTTGGATGACAATGAAGTGAGTGAGGTTCTGAATGAGTGCATGTATGCTTTTGCTGCCTGGAGATGAAGAGGTGCAGCTCCTACCCTTGCGAGTTCAGAGAGCAGTTCAGATAAATCTGCAGCAATGTACTAAGCCTCTACAGTACTTAAATGACTGCTTAGACTTGAAAGGAAGGACTACAACATAAGATCTAAAGGTAGATGGATGAGGCTGTGGGTCTCTGCCATCTGCTAAACGTATCACAGGTAGCAGGGTTGGCTGTGATGTAACATTAAATTCCCAATGCCTATTGCAGAGGAGACTTCCCATTGCTCGCATTACGTAGGAGCCTAAGTACGCAGGCTGTACTGCAATGCAATAGGATTTAATTCTTTTTCCAGACCAGCTTTTAATCCACTTATTTTCCAGAAGGCTTGTTTTAACATAAATGAATGTAATTAAGTATGTGCTTCCAGTTGCATGAAGGCAAGGCATAAGAAGGCAACTGGCCTGGAAGGAGGCACAAAGGCTTTGAAACAAGCTGCTGTGAGGTCTTCTGATGCTGTTTTTGGAGTTCCAGTGTGGAAGACACCAGGGAAAATGTGGCTTATACCCCTGACAATTGCCTTGATCAGAATCCTCCTGTTTGTTCCGGAAGTGTGTGGGACTTGGCAGGAGATGTGGTGAGAAAATTGTCTTTGGGTTTTTAGTTATTGTTATTGCATGTACTTGGGGGTGTGTATTTGTCATGCTATTGCTGTAGATCTGTTACAGTTGTATCACCTAATGATGTGTTGCTGAGCAAAGGGCTCTTAAGGTCAAGGGATATTAGTGCCATTTAGCATTTCACAGGATTTGACCCACATGAGTAAGCTAATTAGATACCTCATTGCACATGTGTTATCACTTCAGGACATGGCTTATGAAACATGATCACCAAACCCTTAAAGGACATTGCCAGGTCTCAGAAAGACAATGAGGCGAAAAAGACCAAGCCAGAAGTCTCAGTTTCTTCTCAATTATTTCCTCACCTCCTTTTTTTTGGCAATTCTAGTTAAGCAACATCTGAGCTTTCCAATCAGAGGGTTATAATAGTCATGTTCTTTGGTGCATGCAAGAATGGGTCTGCACCTGCATCTGAGCACAAGGGAGAGGCATAGTCCCACCCTGCTCTTTTCCAAGAACCTAGCAGTTAGCAGATCTGCAGGACAGAGGAAAATCTGTCATGGCCAACAATAATTCTTCTTCTGTGACTAGCCGTGAGCAGGTGTCTGAGTGGCCATCACATCACTGACACTGCTGTTTGGCTTCAAACCTGTGGGATGGATGTGCTGTCAGGTATTTCAAGGACACTTTTTGCAAGGGGACAGTATTTTCTGTAACCTACCAGTGGGTTCAGCCCAAGATGAACATCCCTTTACTTGCAATCTCCTTTGGGATGTGCCAGGGAATGTCTTTTGGCAATGTAGAAGTTGCACACCATGCAAAGTCCTTCTCTATGTTTCCACAGGAGTTTTCAGGGAAGTGAGGGGGAAGGAGTTGTGGTTATACTTTCCCAGGCAGTGTGGCTTGGGTCTGTTCTGAGCTGCTAGCTATTACAAAATAGTCCAATCTGCTTACTTCCACCAAGAAAAGGAAACCTGTAAGTGCTGCTTACCAGCTGCTACTTGCCTTCCTGTGTGAGGACTGAAAAAACTGTAGGTAGGTTGCAAGTTTATCAATGTCAGATGCAGAAGGACCCGATCAAGATGTGAAAGGGAGCATCTAGTTATGAACACAGGTCAGTTTCGATTCTCATGCTGCTATGAAGGCAATTCTTCATTTCTTGTTGAAGTCTGGGGTAGGTTGAACAAGACCAGTGGCAGTTCCCTCCAGTCCTTTGACAGTAGAGCCTGGCACCTGCTTGTGATCAGACACAAACCTGAAGCCTGATGAGTGGACCTAGGAAAAGAAGTCCCACAACATCTGTCCATGCAACTTGAGTTGCTTGAAAGTACCTCCTGGAACTGATTCTTGGTTTACTTGCCCATTGTTTTGGGAGATGAAGTGTGATGTAGTTTCAGTAACTGAGCTTAGTGCTTTCAGAATAAGACTGCGAAGACTTTTTGATTAAAATTCTCTGGAAGCTTTAAAGAAAAAAGGCTAAAATTTACTATCAGATCTTCATCCCCGAACTAGATTCCTCTATGCAGCATTCTCTGTACTTCTTCTCAGTTTGGCACTAGCTCAGTTTGACACTGGACGTGACTCTGGATTTCCTTCTCATAAAGCCAATGCTAAAACATTCATGTACACTGAGGAAGCAGCGTAAGAGTCACTTCTGAGGCTGTAGAGGACCAGTTTTGTTTCAGCTGACAGCCAGCAGCTCCTAGGCTGTATAGCATCTTTCATCAGTGGGGCTGGGAGAAGGGGCAGTAGCAATGTGTTTGACTTTTCGGTGATGTGGGGTGTTGCTGGCTTGCTCTTTCTCTCCCTATAGCAGCTCAGTGGGAACAGAAGCTGCGCTCGAAGCAGTTTGCTCACCCCCACTGTGACAGCAGCAGCATGAGTGCTGTGTGTGAAGATGGAGCACAGCTGCTCTGGGTGGGTGAAAGATGAGAAAACTCCTGCCATGCCCCCCCAGCACAAATCCTGGAGCTGCTGTCTCAAAGCAGGAATGAGGGCAGAGAACTGGGGATGCAGAGAAGCTATGGGTCTATGAGCTGTGGTGGGGTGAGCTCAGAGCAATCCAGTCCCTTCAGTGGGAGCAGCAGGGCAGAAAGAAGAGTCAATATTTCCAGTCTTGTCTTTTATGCTTTATTACTGCTGCTTTCAGCAGACTTATGTGGTGGGAGGAGCTGGGGGGGGCTGCAAACAATGGCTGCTCACATTTTCCTGCTGTCAGATACTTAATGACATTGACTCTCCAGCCCCCTGGTTTTTATTTATTTCTCTCTGGCACAGGCAGCTGAAGTGCTGCCAGCAGTCAGCTCAACCCAAGTCCTGGCTGTGATTGCTGGCCTTCACCTCCCAGGGGACCCCACTCTGCCAGGCCAGCAGCAAAGGGGCTGCTTGTTCATAGGAAGGAAAGCGCCAAGCAGCTGAGGTGCAGTGGGGGTCTTTTCCTCCCCTTGAGGAACTGTGAATGTAAAGCAATTAGATGGATGTGTGGGAGGGAAGTGTCTTCTTGAGAGCAAGGAAGTAATTTGTTTTGTGTATGGAAAAGGCATCTGTTCTTTGCTCAGACTACTGAAAGCAGCAAAAGCCACCTGGTCTTAGCATCCCAAGGAAGGAGGCTCAGCGGTTTGCCAGCTCCATCATCCTGCTCACCCACAGCCAGGTGTAGTGTCCCTATCTTTAACCCTTTGTAGCCTTCTTCTTGCAAAGGCTGGAGATTTGCATTGCTCATGCATGGAGCCTTCTGTCATGATCCCAAGCCCCGTGCCAGTTGCTGAGTGGCAGGTTCAATAGAGCTCTGAGCAGGCTGAAGTTTGAGCCTCACAACTTGGGAGTTTACAGTTGCTTTCTTGAGCTCCACTGGTGCTAGTTTGGGATTGAAGGGCAGCTGAAGCCCTGCTGCAGACCAGTTTGTTATTTCCATGAATTAGCAGTCAATCTGCATTCAGCCTTTCCACCTAGCTTTTACTCCAGGCATGCAGTTTGCCCTTGTTATGACATATACATCATAGCTAAGTGCATGTAGGTCTGTACAAACACTGTACGCAGTTTGCATGCTGTCACAACATGCCTGCTGCTGTGTATGAGCGTGCTTGAGTGTTTAGATGATAGCTGTAATGCTTTCAAGAAACTGCAGCCTGGAAACATCCTGAGGATTTACAGTGCCTTTATCCCCCACTGTAGGGTACCTGTTAGTATGTGCTCCCATATGCATGCTGTTTCCATCCCATCATGTGCTCTGGATTTTACACAGGATCTGCAGGGAAAAATAAAAGCTTTTTTAGGAACACTCTAGAGAGTTCCAGAAAGTTGCTTCAAATAATTCTTTCATATTCCTGCCTTTATTTTTGCTGCCATAGCAGTAGGGAGTCAGAAAAGGTCAGTGTTGATCAGTGTACAGTCATGTCACAAAACCCTTCCTGCACCAGTGAGCCCAGGCTCTGGGCTGTGGGGCAGGTGGGGTGTGGTGGACCCAATGCAGGAGAGCCAAAGCACTGAAGAAAATGCACTTTAATGGCTCTCGGAGGTAGAAAGTGAGGATTTCCTTCCTCCAGCACATCACAGTGGTGAGAGGACCATCCAACTCGTGTTTCCCAAGGGCTTGCTGTAGCTTGGAGAAGATACTTGTCAATATGCTAGCAATGCAAAGGCAGGAGAGTGGGAGGATTCCCATGGGCTGGTGAATAGGAATTGATAGCTTGTACCTCATAGACTTCCCTATGTGCAAGCAAAAACTTGGGTATTAAGGGCACTTGAAGGCTGTCATTCCTGCAGACACCACACTATTTCAGTCTACTTCACCTGCTGCTTCTCCTTTTTGCACCATTTAATTTTCTGCTTGACCTCAAATTAAAGCAATACACTATTTTGATATTATTTTTAGAAAGCCTGAATCAAACCTTTTCTTTCCTGGACAACATCTGTCCTGTCTGACTGAGAGCTGATCCACCCTGCCTGGCCAGTCTTGTAATGGGATTTCCCAAGGGCTGTGGCACAACATCCTCCTCCTTTTCCTGATGCCTGTCCTACTTATCTGGTTGTAGGGAAAAAGTGCGCCTGACTTTGGCATCCTCCTTGCTCTGAACTGTCCCCTCCTGAGTTACTAACTTGACTATCAAATATCAGCCACAGGTTGAAACTTGGCAAAAGTTTTGTACAAATTGTGTGGGGGGGACTGGGTATCATGAGTTTTCTGTAGAAGCATCCTGGCTCAGGGACATAAGCATAGGAAGAAGGGTCAGGTTTGACTTGGCTGTAACTGTTCCAGGATGTTTATCTGTTTGACTGTGAACTTCCAAAGCAGGGATCTGCTTAGTCCATCATGTCAGAGCAGGTCCAGGCCCTGGCAGGTCATTGTTGGCCACTGATGGACATTTGCTGAGGTGAGCAGCTCCAGAGAGGAGCCTTCAACCCCGGAGAGAGGGGAAACCCTACATATGGGAACCTCAGGTTTGAGTGGTGAGAGCCACCAAGGGAGCCTTGAGCCCTCACCAGGCCTTGCCCAGGAGCCAGCAGCTCTGCTGAGGTGAGCAGGGACTCACAGGGGGCAGAGCCAGGAGAGACAGATTATGTGGAAGACAACTTCCTCCTGTAAGTAATAGAGGAGCCGATAAGGAGAGCTGCCATGCTTGACCTCGTGCTCACCAACAGGGAAGGGCTGGTTGGAAACGTGATGCACCAGGGCAGCCTTGGTTGTAGTGACCATGAGATGGTCCAGTTCAAGATCCCCAGGACAGTGAGAAGGGTGTGCAGCAAGCTCACTGCCCTGGACTTCAAGAGAGCAGATTTTGGCCTCTACAGGAATCTGCTCAGTAAGGTTCCTGGAGGGTAGGGGGGCCCAAGACTGCTGGTTGATGTTGAAGGATCACCTGCTGCAAGCTCAGGAGCGATATATCTCTACTAGAAGGAAGTAATGCAGGAGGGCCAGGAGACCTCCATGGATGGATGAGAAGCTGCCAAGGAAAATTCAAAGGAAAAAAGAGGCTTATAAAAGGTGGAACCAAGGACAGGTGGCCTGGGAAGAATACAGGGATGTTGTGCGGGAAGCTAGGGACCAGGTTAGGAAGTTAAGGCCCACTTAGAATCAAACTTGGCTAGGGATGTTAAAGGTAACAGGAAGGGATTCTGTAGGTATGTAGCAAACAAGAGACAGACTAGGACAACTTGGGCCCTCTCTGGAAGCTATTGGGAGAATTAGCTACCCTGGATTTGGAGAAGGCTGAGGTTCTTAATGACTTCGTTGCCTCAATCTTCACTGGCAAATGTGTGAATGTGCACAAGTCCATGGAACTTGATGAAATCCATCCTCATGTCTGAAGGACCTGGTGAATAAAGTTGTTAAGCCACTGTCCATCATGTCTGAAAAATCATGGCAGTCAGATGAAGTTCCCGATGACTGGAAAAAGGGAAATATAACCCCCATTTTCAAGAAGGGGAAAATAGGAGACTCAGGGGACTACACGCCAGTTCCCAAGCTGAAAATCCAAAACACAGTGCTGCACCAGCTACTACTTAAAGGAGAAAAACGACTGCTGCTGCTGAACCCATGACTACAGTGTGTACAGTAAGCTAAGCCCTGGTCAGAGAAGTGCTGCATCTTTTATGCTCCCAACATAAACCCAGATGTTACAACTCCAGAATTTGTCACTGTGACTTCTAGCTTAACATGTAAAATAAACGACATCAGTTAATAGCATCTTTTTGCATCAGCAGCCAGACTTTCCAGGACGCAACCTCTCCTATTATTTCTCCCAGATACCTTTTAAGGTAAAAATCTGTTCTTGGGACTGCTGGGAAACAGAAACACGTCACTTGGGCTGAGCCTGCAAGCTGAGGAAAACTTAAAAAGTTCTTCTCTCCCCATTTGCAGATGTGATATAACTGCTTATTAAACTGTGGCGTTAATGCCTGACCATGGAGGGCAGAAGGTGTGTAGATACACCTGTGACCCAGTCTGTCTGTGGTGATGGTCAGAGGCAGATATGTCTTTCTTAGGAATGTCTCTGTGGTGAAGAAGGGGGAAGTGTGAGCTGGAGGGGAGGGGAGCTATCAGCTGAGAACCGCCCTGTCTGCTTCTGTGCATCTGTGACTATCTGCAGCAGGAGCACTAGTCCAGCTAGCGCAGCAGCTAGCTATGAGCCAGTATGTTACAAACAGCTAGATTTAATCTGCCAAACTGTAAGAGGGCTTGGGGAGAGGCTTTGAAGGGATAGGCAAACCTGAGGAATCTGGTTTTGGGACACTTTGATTTGCAGCACCTTACACAGCATATTGACATACCCGTATAGTGCACTGACTTGCATGCTGTATGCTGAATGGCAGTGTGGTCACAGTCATGGCATCCCTAGATCAGGTGGTGGGAAGCTGAAAAGGGTGTTACACTGGTAGAAGGAAAGGTCACTTGGCCAGAGCCCATCTCAGCATCAGTTCTGACACCTCTCATGCTTTGCACACCATTTCCCCTTTTTCCCTGCTGGACCAAAGCAAGGAGAGCTGAAGAGGATTTTCTTCCATTTTGTTTCACCAACTTTCTAATTTAAATCTCCCTGTCACTTCCTCACTCTAAAATTGCTTCTTTGGCAGCACCAGGAGAGTGAGTCATGGCCATGGCCCAGCATCCTGCCTCCCACTTTGGCCAGCAGCTCTGCGACTGATTCAGAGCAGATGTACTGGTGATACTCGCATGTGCCCACTTGCTGCAGGATGTGAAAGCACTAGCTTGGAGCAGGGGGGAGGCTTTGCTGGGGTGAGTCAATGAATAGGTTAACAAGCAAACTGATTTGTAAGCCCAGGTCATTTCCTAACACGCTGCTTTCCAAGGGGAGGGTTGTGTATGTTCACTTGATAACTCCAGCAAACTTCTCCCAAAGGCAGGATCATTTTGAAAACCAAAACCACATGAGAGATGCTTCTACACAGAGGCTGTATCTAGCATCATGGATCAGAAAATGAGACCAGATTGTAAATGCAGATGTTCCTTAGAAACTGAATGGGTTTTGCAGGATTTGTGCTAAATAGGGGTAGCCTTTCCACAAGGCTCAAAACAAACATGGCTTTTATTTTTCCTGCTGCTGAGCATGTGCCCTGTGCTGAACCCGCTGCTGGAAGCATCAGTGCAGTTCCAGGTGTCAGTGCTGTGAAATCCAGTGTTTCCTGGAGATATCCCTCCTGGTGTCCAGCATGGCAGGACACTATAGTTCAGTCCTCAAGGGTTTGGCTGCTGCACCCTACTGCTGAAAAGAAGCAGAGAAAGTAAATACACAGACCTCTAGAATAACAGCCTGGTGATTTTGTCAGTGAAAATGACAGTGGCTGCTTCTGATAAGAAAGAGGGAGAGCAGCAGAAAGGAGGAATGTTTTGTTTCTGGTGCATAATGTTAAAAGCAAACAAAAAGCCCCACTTAAGGATAAAGGAGACTCTCACAAGTACTGTGGCGTGTTTGAGACATGCAGAACTTTGTCCACAACCTTGAAGACTTCCAGGCTAACTTCAAGAATCACTTATGCTGGTCAGACAACAATGAACCTTTTGAACACATTTTGGGTCAGAGTACTGCTATTTTGGAAGGGGAAAGGGAAAGGAGGCTGGTGCTTTCGTATCAGCAGGTGTCTGTGGTAAGCCCCAGATACCTTCCATGGATAGCAGGGCTGGCTGCAGCTCCTCTACACAGGTTGGTTCTTAAGGGACTGAGGTCTCCCACAACAGCAGGTCTTCTGCAGAGCCATTTTTCTGCAAGGTTTTTGATGCCCCTGTGCCCCAGCTCTGCAGTGTCGAAGACAGCTTTTAAAATAACTTGTGCATCCTTGAAATTACCCTGATGCGATTTGTCAGCTGTTGACACAGCAACATGACAGTGTGTCATCACTAATTTCCTGCTTGAGGGATCGTAAAGACTTTTTGTATGATTTAGGCCCATCTGCTTTCCAAAAGTTAAGCTTTATTGTATCCCTTTTATCCTCACTGTTCTCTGGTGCCTTCCTTTAACCTCATTCATGAGCTGTCTGGGGTGTGAGGGCATCTTAAAACCTTCAGTTAATTTGGGCATCGGAGGTGGAGTCTGCAGCAGCAGCAGCAGCCAGTTAGTTTAGAGGGCCGTGCTCTGAGCTGCCTTTTTGGACTGCTGTCATCAGGTACGTAAGTAGCAGCTTCTCCCTGGTAGGGCTGATGAAGAGGACTATTTGTTTTTGCAGTTAATGGGTATGTAAGTTCCTTTCCCTGCATAGCCTGGGACGGAAAGTGCTTGCAATCCAGCTGACCTGTTTAGCACAAGAGAAAAGTGCGTGATACAGCATGCAAATGGGATGTGGCAATCGCCCAGCAACCCTTGTTTGAGGTGTCCAAGCATGGTAGGCAGCCCTCAGACCATAGAATCACAGAATCATTTAGGTTGGGAAAGATCTTTAAGATCATTGCGTTCAAGTGTCAATCTAGTGCTTCCTGAATGAGCTGCAGAGAGAAGCCCACCCTGTTCTGCCAGTATGCCCAGGCAAACTAAGGTCTGCAGCTATTAAAAGGTTTGGCCCTTCCTGGTGTTTCACTCAAAGCAACTCCTGTTTTTCCCAGAAGAGTTGAAAGCTGCTACTGCTGTTCCTGGTCTGGTGACAATCTAGCCCAGGGTTGCTGGAAAATTGGAGGTTGGTGTTGACCCTCTTGACCTATCACAAGGTAGTGGTTTTGCCACCAGTGCCCCATAAATCATAGGCTTTTCACCTTCTCAGTGCAAGGACAATCTGTGCAACCAGGAATCAGATGTACAGACAGTCTCATGGTAAATCATTTGGAGAGCTGCTGAAGAAGGAGTTTGGCTCAGGTCTCATGTCAAGTAGGATGAGAGAGGGAAACGTCTCCAGCTTGTTTGTGGTCTGGCAGCCAGCTTTCAGCTGCTGTCACTGGCAACCGGTTTTTCTTTGTATTTGTGTCATTCCTGGGATGGTTGCTGTGTGCGCCTGTGCCACAGCACAGCAGTGTGAGCTGCGTTTGCTCTACCAGTCCATGAGGGCTTGTAGGTACAGCCTACGACCCCAAAACAGCCTCAGGACTGAGCCCTGCTGTGCCATGCTTTGCTGGGCTTTGCAGCGCAACCAAGAGACCTGTGCCCTGTTCCATGCTTCATGGGCTTGCAGAGTGGCTTCAGCTCGGTGAGCCTTGCTTCCCAGCATGGAGAGAGGTGCAGGAGCATTCTGTGCAAGGTAAGTGTTCCCAAAAAGCAGGAGGAGAGGCATGCTGTTGTCATAGGAAGCATCTATAAGTAATAACCCAGAGAGCTGAATGCAGCACTGGTATTAGCTGTGCAAGCCTGCCCCTGCCTCCATTTGCCAACCAAGTAACCATTTAGGTTGTACAGATTTTGTTGCGTGGCCTAGGTTTATTTTGGATGGAAAGCCATGTGCTTCTGGTGAAGCTACACCTGCAGTGGTTTATGTTTTGAATTAGCCTCAGCAACTACCAAAACACATTTGTCCAACATTCTTCATATTTATATTTTAAAAGCATCTTTATTTATTTTTTCAGTTTTAGAAGTACGCTCTACTTCTTAATAGTAATCCAGGCTGCGAGCAGAGGAGTGTTTTTCCAACAGCTTCTTGAAATGAACAGCTGTTGTGTAGTAAATAGAATACAAGGACTGTGGAAATAAGTCCAAAGGTTTTTGTTTGGTTGGGTTTTTGTTTGGTTTGGGCATTTTTGTTCGTTTTGTTGTTTTGTTTTTTTTTTTAACAAAACCCAAATTAAGTGTGATATCATGGTTAGGTTCACATGCCAGGAGGCTGAGTAAATAAGACAATAGACTTGTGAGTTAGCCTCCCCCTCATTTAATCTAGCAATAGCTGGCTGTGAGTGTATGTTCAGAACAGAAATGTTGGACAGTGGTGCAGCTCCTGCACTATTCATCATGGTATGCTCTGAGATAGTGGTGCATGGTGGTGTCTGGGACCTGGGAAACCCATCGTTTGCTGCATGGTCTGTGGGGTACCATAGCCTGCTGCAGAGGGAACTCAGGTTTAGGGTTTGTTTTTTTTTTTTAAACCAGGCCTGCTGGTTAGGCTCTAGGTTTTGTGGATTACTCAGGCTGAGCAAGTGTGCTTTGGGTCCCATGAGAGATGAGATATGAAGTTATAGATGACTTCCTAAGTGTTGTCTTTTAAAGTTAGCACTGGAATGATTCCTGAGCTGTTTTTAAGGGGGCTGCTGTACTGTCTTTGGACTGGGATGCAAAATGTGGATTCTTCTCACACGTTTTGCTGGGATATCTTAGGGCTTGTGGTTTCCACTCAGTTGTTTGGCATGAGTCCATGGGATGTCACTACATGCTGGCTGTCTTGCTGCCTTCTGTGGCTTGTGTTTCAGTCTGCCCCTTGCAGTGCTAGCAAGTTAAAGGACCTCTGTGAATAAGATGATGATTAGGATCCTTAACAATAAAGTTTATTGTAGTTACACATATTTTCTTTAAAAAATCTGCACTGAAGCACCTGTTTTTTTATGCATTCTTTTCTCCATGCCAGGGAAAACCCATACTAGAGGGTCTGGAGAATAAGCTGTGTGAGGAACAGCTGAGGAAACTGGGGTTGTTTAGGCTGGAGAAGAGAGGGCTCAGGGTGGACCTTATACAACTGCCTTATACAGCTACCTCTACAACAATGTGAAAGGAGTTAGATATAACATGAGCGATATGACAAGAGATTAACAGTTTCAAGCTGTACCAGGGGTGGTTTAGATTAGATGTTGGAATAGGCTGCCCAGGAAAGTGGTGGAATCACCATCCTTGGAAGTGTTGAAAAACGGTATAGGTGAGGCCCTCGGTGACATGGCTTAGTGGACTTGGCAGTGCTGGGGTAATAATTAGACTTGGTGATCATAAAGGTCTTTCCCAATCTAGTTGATTCTATGAATCTATGGTACCAGACAGGGAGAGGGTGACTGGTTTGCTTCTGCTGCTCCAGGCCAGGGAGAAATTAGCATCATGATGCCTGCTGGATGGCGGAGTTCCTCTGCCTTCATCCACGTCATGTGCTGTCATTGGAGCTGCTTCCAGGTTTTAATTAAAAAAAAATAAAATTGAAGGTTCCTGAGCTTGCAAATTGGGTTTTCAACAAAATGGAAACATCTGCAGAGAGCAAGGGTGAATCAATATCTCACTTTTTTTTTTTCAAACACCGCTTTTTTTTTTTTCCTTGTGGATAAACGCAAAAAAGAATTCAAGTGAAATCTTTGTGCACATAAAACCCTCACTGTCCAAGCATGATTGATTACGGACGCTGGCTATTTTCCTAATTCTCTTACTTAATCTTGGCATCATCCGCCTTTTCCGTTTTAGCTGTTTCCACTGGAGATAAAACGTTTCATTGGGAAGGGGCAGGAGACACCCACCCACATCGGAGGCTCCTAGGACAGTTGGGCTGCTGTTCCCTGTGGATTGCCGGGGGAGTGGAAAACCATCCCTGCCTGGCTAAAGCTCAGGGCAGCAAAGCTGTAGTGAGCCTGACCCTGTTTGACTTCTTTCTATATCTCAGTCTCTATAAACAGCCTTTTATGGTATTTGCCTTTCAAAGAGGAGCCAGGGTGTGGATGGGAACAATAACAAAGAGCCACTTAGAAGGACTGAGTGAGCTCTCACAGGAGACGGTGCATAATTTGAAGATCAACAGAAAAAGCTTGTGATGTCTTAAGCCCTGAGGCATCATCTGAGGTATTTAAATGCTGTCATTCAGCTTCTCAGCAGCCAGGGCCAAAACATTTGTGCTTCTGTTTAGCAGGGAAACTGAGTCATGGAGATATGCAGTGACTGGTAGGAGAATTCCCAGTAACTCAGAACCAGAGCCAAGAATTAGAAAACCAGACTGCCTTCAGAAGCGCTCAGAAAACACTGGCTTCTGGTAGGAGCATGACTTCAGACGTGTCATCAGTGAGGGCAGACAGCTTCTCATTTTTGAGTACTAGAATACAGTTTTGCCCCAGACAGCAGGTAGTGCTTCTCAGCCTGCCAGGGCGACATCAGTGGTGGGGCTGCATCTGGCAGCCGGGATGCAGAGTGTGAGTAGTATCAGTCTGTGCCTGGGGGGGATCCCTGCCAGCATCCCTGTGGGAGATACCACTGCCTGTGTGTGCTGCTGCGTGATATCCGCGTCCGACTCCCTGCAGGCTCTGTGCTGCTATTCATCCCACAGTTGCAGGCAGGGCTGCCTCTCCAGAGGCATCCTTCACTGGAGCTGCACCAAGCAGCTGTTTTCCCCATCTACCACAGGCAGGCACTAATGGAATAAACACCTGTGTTGTGACTACAAGTGACACATGCATCCTTCAAGATGTTGCTTCCTGGTGCTGCTGACAGCTGAGAAATGGAGGAACCAGCACTTGGATGAGAGAGCGGTAAAGAACATCCACCACCATGGGTGCTTTTAAGCCCCTGACATGAAGAAGGTTGTGGAGGAGTGTGTCTCTGCAGGGTTTCCTGCAAGTAGGTCTGTGAGGGTGTCGGAAGTTGGAGCTGAACATTATATGTTTGTTCATTGTGTACCTGGCATCCAGTCTGATTATCCATAACTGTCTTCAGTACAGGAATCTGTACAGATCAAGCATTTATCTGTTCAGAGGTAGATATTGGTATATTTTGTCTCTGTACTTGTTTCAGTGGTAAACACAAGTCTCTTCTCTAAAGGCCTTCTCTGCAAGCAGCTGTTGCAGATACCCCTGTGCCTGAGTAGTAGTCTCTGGGTCACTGTGTCTGGGCTTAGAAGCCTCCCTGCCCAGGGACTAGGCATCTTCCCCCACAGTGCCACTGGCAATATGTTTGTGATGGTAGGCCAGAGAGAATGATGGTAGGAAAAACCTCAGCTCTGTCTCATTCAGGGTGTTTGGTGCTTCCAGTTTGATGCTTCGTCAATGCTGGAGAGATAAATGGGAAGTATTTGCTCTAATACGTTGGCTTCCCTTCTGTTTTATACCAGTTCCCAGCATTCTAGTCCACTGACTGCTTTTGCCTGGAGTACTAGGTTTGTGTCTTATTTCCACCTTTTGGCTGGAGGAGGATAAAAGGTAAAGTTTTTCACTCAACCCAGGGTGAAAAATGTGGGATGTGCTGCTGATCAGTCCTTTACAGAAGGCACATCTTTTGATCTCTTTCTTGGAAAGAGGTATGCCCACTTCCCCCTGGGTCACCCCTTGGACACACATGCACTGGCCATAGTGGAATCTCACACATCCCATCCATGCCATTTCACCAACTTGTGCAAAGGGAAAACTGCAGCACTAGGAGGGCTACAGTTCTGCTCTTACTTTCTGTAGGCTTTTTCATGAGCAAGGACAATATGAACAATGAGACTGTCTGGAAACTACAATCAGAGGAAGTACAGGTCTTCATCGTCTTTCTTGCCCAAGCTGGTTTGCTATATATTCCTCCCATAAGATGTGGCACCACAACTGCTGCTTGGCTACCAGCCTGGACGGGCTGAGCAGCTCACAGGGTAAAACTGATGCAGCAACAGATCTTGCGATTTAGCGCTACTGGCATTAAAACTCCATTACTGTGCATTTGTAGGTCTTTTTTTAATACACTAATTAACCAACAGTTTGATTTGATGACGATATTCTGAGCTCTATTACAAGCACGCGATTGTAGCTCGACATCCCAGCTGGCCCTGTGATACAAAGGAGGGTTTTGAAAGTGCTGTTCTGTGTGCAGCACATTTGGCAAGGGCTGCTTCATCCCACCACTGTATCAAATGTCCTGATAAAGAAATAGAGCTGAAGGAGCTTGTTTCGCTCCTTCGAGGAATGGTGTTAGGAGCTGGTAACCCACAGATCTGGTTCTGATTTGCCATGAGACATCAGACTCCTTACCTGCGAGTTGGGGAAAGTGATACCTTTTCGCAGGGGCTTTGCAGGACTCAGCTAAGATTAATAAAGGATGGAGGAGAGACGTGATATTTTATTGTTACTATTAACAATGCAGAGCAAAGCCAGAGCATCTCTGTGAATAATCACTGCAGTTTGCCTTTTGAGATCTATCTGCATTCCTTCCCCTGCCCCTAACTGCTACTAATCAGAGCAGAGCTTGATTTTGTAGGAAAAGGGCTCGGAAACCAACATTTCTCAGTGTCTGAAGAAAAAGTAGAGTGTTTCCTGGTGTAATAAGGTCCAGGCTCTCAGGAAATGAAGGCCGTCTGGTTGATAGGTGTTTAGCAAAGATTACCAAGCTAAGGCTGGGGAAAGTGAGCAAAGTGTTTTCATTTCAGAAGCAGCAAATCCGGCTGAGACTTGTGGTGTGTGTCATGTATGGAAGCAATTGTCCAAGTGGTATGTGGCCATGCTCACTGAAGCATGAGCCAAATTCATCCTGATAAAACTCCACAGGAGGTGCTGGAGCTGCACCAAGAGCCCCAGCAGCAGCCTACTTCCCTGTTTTACTCAGATGGGTTTGAGTTTTAGTGTAGTGAACAAACACTGGAGGAGCCTGAGGAAGTTTGCAGTGTTGCTGCAATGGTTCTTGCCTTCCAGGCATGCAAATGTGTTTGCAAGTGTATTTTGCAGCAACCCCACCTCTTCTGAAAACCCTAACACAACCTAGTGGTAGGTCTTTCTCAGCCACACATCTACTCGGGGGAAAATAATATACTGATGTCTTAAAATCTCCTAAATCCCTTATTTATTGCAGCTTGTGTAAATGTGTTCCAGAAAGGATTGCACAGCACATCAGAGGATAGGTCCATCAGCGGCTTTTAAGCACAGTGGTCCAGAGTCACATCCTGACTCAGGAAGCTTGTAAGCTGCTGCTTTCTCTGACAATACCCTGGATGTGAGGATCACTGTGTACCTGCCATGTCCTTACACCCTGCCCACGAGTGTCCACCCCTGGCCACTGCTGGAGGAAAGGTAATGCCCCTTACAAGACCTTTCCTTTGCTTTCCAGACCAGCTGAGATGATAGTGCAGAATTATTTTCACTTCCCTCCTTGCAATTTCTCTCCTTCTCTGCAAGCTTTGCTTCCACTGTGGCAGCTTTGTGCTGGCCCAGTAGTGGTGAATCTACTAGACCAGTATAAAAGCCTCTTTTCAAAGAGGCAGTTTTTCCCAAGGTCACCTAAGGCATAAGCTCAGTTTGCTTTCTCTTGGTATCTGTCAGTGACTCTCATGGTGAGCAGAGCCCACCCCTGATCTGTAGAATTTTGCTAAATGCTAAAATGTTGAATTGGAATAGTGATCTGATGCTTTATGTAATCAGGTCTGCAGTGCCCTAATGCCCATCACTACCATGATGGTTTCCAAACATTCAGTAGTTGCAAATTGTGATCCATTAGTTTACTACTTGAGCCCTAGAAAAGGTATTCTTTGTGTCTGAAAAAAAAAACAACAACATAGTAATTAAAGCCATTTCCTTGAAGACTGTCAAGGGTTTTGGGTGAAGGGGTAAATAGGCTATGAGTCTCTTTTCTCCTTGGGGTTTATGGCTTGTTTCTCCCTTTGTTGTCACCATTTCAGCTCAGGGAACAGAGAGATAACAACCTCTTTCTCAGATAGCACAGTCATGTTTGCAGCCCACCCTCAGGGGTCTGCATTCTGCTTTTCAAGCAGATCTTCTGCTGTTAGTCAAATAAACTGACCATAATTCCTATCAGCCAGTCAGTACCTTCTTCAGGAGATGAGCTTTCTATTGCTCAGGGGAAAAGTCGTGAGAGGCAGTCTTCAGGCTTGGAACAAGGCTTAGATCAGCCTTTTGAGAAAATTCTATTTACATCAGAAGAGGACTGCAAAAAAAGCGTATCATTTTATCAGCAGTCGTGCTCCAGAATGGTCATGAGTAATCTGTGCATCCTCTCAGAAAGGCATTTTCTAGGGGCATGCATAGCTTTGTGGATGACATTGAATCACAGCAGACAAGCACATGCATTTCACAGGAAACTTTGGCTCGTGAAGGGTATTCAACAACTCATCGTGTCTGACTCTTTTAAAAGGTTCTGAGCCATTGTTAAACATTGAAAACGGTGGAAAGTTTCTGCCATAAGAATTTTTCTGGTTGCCTCTGATTTTTCTGTTGGGTTTTTCTTAAGTGTTTTTGTAATTATTTCTGTAGAGATACCAGTGTGGAGACAGCTCAGAAGTCTGACTCAGTGCCTGATGTTATCAACCAGCCCAGCATGACTAGTTGCAATGTCCAGGGAGGCGGGATGCTAGAAAAAAAATAACTAAACTGTAAAGATACTGCTTTATGGGACTCAGAGAGGGAAGCAGGGAAAATGCAGAATCTGGAAAACAAAGAATATGTGACAGTTCTGCTAATTTTGGTTCCAGTCTCTGACATTCTTTCTGCATTCTTGCAAGCATACTGGACAAATGCCATCAGTCCTTTCCCAGGAGAAGTACTAATATCCAGAAGTTTGTCAGAATAAACTGCGTTGCCTTATTCTTGTTGGTACATGCGTTGTATCAAGCTGTCATACACAGCTCTCAGATTATTCACCATTGCTTGTGTATTTATTAATCAATTTAGTCACAAGAGTATAACTTTAATCTCCTCATCGGAAGAGGAGGTTGTGTGTCACTTGTTTTAATTAAATGCTTTACTGATAGCAAGTCTTTTGATAAAGATGTGCTGCAGCGTACTTTGGCCTTCAATCTCCTTAGTATAAACACTGTTAAGTTTGTTTCTGTGCTGTGGATTATACTTGCATTGGAATCTTAGACATTATACAAAAGTGAGCCTTTCCCAGGTGTTCTCCATTCCATGTCTATGTTGTCACTTCACTTCAGTTATTTCATCACAGATAAGTTTGTTCTTGGCCCAAATCAAATGCCTTTGGCTTCCTAAGGCTGGAAGACTGTGGAAATGCTGGAGAGCATGCCCTGTTTGCTTCTTCCTGTGACTCAGTTGGCAGCTGCCTGCCAACTTGGTTTGTCATGTTTTTTTTCCCTAAAAGCATTCAATCAGTTTTAACTTAAATGAGATGAAAGCATCCCAACCTTGACTTTCCTCCCTTCATGGGCAAAGGTCTCCCTTGCTTTTTGCCAGCGGTTTTAGTAAGATTCACCTCTTTCTTCCCAGGTATTTCCAAGACTCTCTGAAGGGAACTGTGCAGGCCTCTCTGTCTGTTTTCAGTCAATATATCAGATGAAAGCTCCTTATTTATTGAACAGCCTGCAGCCCATGGGACTGTTGCTCGTGGTCTGTGAGAAGGGGATAGTCACATAGTGCTTGCTCCCAGCTGCTCCATTTCATTCATTTAACATGCATGGGCTTATCCCAGGTGTGCAATGACTGGGGCTGCCACAGAGGTGCTGTAACAACAGGAGGAAGGACATGCACGAGAAAATCTCTGCTCTGGAAATCCTGGCTGGCTTAATACCCCACATCTTTTAGTATCTACCACTGCTTGTTGCCATTAGATTGAAAGTGCGTTGCTTCTCCCATGCTACTCATTTCCAAAGGCCACTGGCTCATCTCTAATTACCTGACCAAGGAAAACACTAGGGTGTAGGAGCCTCATGGGCAGCCGTCTGCACAGACTCCTGAGCGTTGAATACTTTCCACCTCTTCCAGTGAAAATTATAAGCTCTTACTTAGCTTTCAAATTATGCTGACATCCTTAAAAATAGAGAAAGAACCCATTTTAGCCAGACACGGCTTTTGGAGGAGCTGCTCAGAGCCTGTGGTCCAGGGTGTTTTTGCACCACTGACTGTGGCATGACCATTGCATCTTGTCAGCATGGTTTTATGTTTGCAGCTGAAGGGAAGAGGCCAACTGGTCAGCTATCAGCTGATAAAAGTGACCTTTTTTTGTACAGAGTAGTGTGCTGAAATCTGTGTGCTGCCAGCTCCTGATCTCGCCTGTTACCTACTGGCACAGAAAGAAGAATCCCATCCTCAAGAGATTTCTTGCCCAAGCTTTAAAATCTCAGTTGCCAGGAGAGCCCTCACTACATGTTCTAGGAATTTTTACTTGTCTGAAAATGCTGTTTCACATGTAACTTAGCTGTCATCAGAGTATGTTGGAACTGAGTGCGTACACGGGACAAAAATCTGTCTCGGTGTTTTCACAATCAGACCGAAGGTTCAGTAAGCACAAACAATTCCCACTGCCTGCTATGTGGATTTATGTGGGAAGGGTCTTTCCTGCTGGGAAGTGGTTTTGCAAGTCACTTGCTGTGAGTAATGTGTTGCTCCTTGTGCAGTATTTGTTAGATCATGGGTGCACTGAAGCATACAATGCACAGCCAGAAACGTGTGAAAATCTTCGTTCTTACCTGTTTGGAAATAGTTTAAGAGAAGCACATTGGAGAATGAAGGAAGGAAGTGTCTCAATCTAATTTGCTTTCTCAGTGTAAAATGTCCTTTTCAGGCGAGGTGGGGTGAGGTGATGTAGTCAGTCTGCTGGGCACGTACACGTGTACACTTACATAAAATACCGTCAGCATGCTTCAAGTGAGAGTTTTGTTAGGAAATCTGATTTGTGTCCTTTGTTAATTGAAAAAAACTGTTTCATGAAGAATACTCAAGTGGTTTGTTTAGTTTGGTTTTAAATTTCCAATTATCTGCCACTTTCCAGAGACTAATTCATTGTTTAGTCAGCTTTTTTCACCAAATACCTACCATTCTGCATGTGTTTGTGTACTGAAAAATCGCTTGTTGGAATAATGAAAAAACCCAAACCCTTCCTACTTTTCCTTTTTGATGTGAAGTTTTCCCTGTACCGATTCTCCAGATTTGTTCTGTTTTGGATCTGGGTCCTCCAGAGTGACTGGTGAGGAGCAGGGCACACTGGGGTGGTCTGAGAAGAAGTGTCCAAAGGACACTGAAAGGAGAGTGCCCGCATTTTGGGAATGGAGAAGACCTCTGAAAAGATCCATGAAGAGCCTCCAGGAAAGCACCACTATTGCTCCCTGTACCAGTAAGGACAGGATCCAACCATATTTATCTTGAATTGGAAGACAAGAAACTAGTAAACTCTTTGGAGAGCAGGGGATGGTGTGCTAATGAACCTGAAGGCTGCTTCACATATTTGTCACTTTGTACCCATTCCCCACATTTGAGTAAGGCTCTTTGTGGGCATATGCTTGCCTTTCTCTCTGATTTTAGTGTTTTGCAGGGTCGGTGGTTGCTGTTGTGGGTGGCAGACAGCTCGAACACCTTTTGGCAAATATATAATCCCATCAGCAGAGGGAAAAGTTCTCTGGAAACTTTCTTCTTTCTCTAATCGCAGTAATAAAATAGTTGAGATGAAGTCACATGCTATTTGTAGCCGTCTCATTGGTACTTGCTTCTACTCACCCAGGCAGTAAACTCTCCATAGACTCAATGAGATTAATCCTTCACGACACTGAGCCTTTTATTTTCCTTGTTGTCTATATTTATCGAGTTCCGAGTATTCCTCCTCTGCAGAGCACAGTGCACTAAACCTCTGATACAGCACAGCAGCAGTGGACCTATGGAAAAGTTTAAGAACTCAGTATCTGTTAGCAAACCATTGAACAGTTATTTGAGACTTTGGTTTCTAAGTCAGCCAAATAGTCTGAAATTTTTTCTCACAATCTCCGTGCCAAGTTCAGGCACTCAGCAATTAACTGTGTAGGTAGGTCCAGTGTCAAGAAATGATGGGGTTTTGAGGGATGTGATACATTTTTCAGTGTGTCGGCCTTTCTTATCTTTCCCTCCCAAAAAAAAGTATTTTTTTTTATTCAAACTATATCTTACATGCTGAAGATACCTTACTCTAGAAACAGGTTGAATTATAACAGTCACATAGAGTTCATGACAGTTATCAATGTGTGATAATAGTTCAATGAAATGGAAACTCATTGTGAAAAATAGGCTGAGGTCTTGGTTATATCATGCCCTGGGACTCCTTGTCTCAGGTGGTCAGACTCAATACTGCTTTGGCTACATTCCCTCTAGAGTGCTCTGACTTTTGCGCTTCTTTTATCCTTGTTCTTGCCAAGAAAACTTCAAGGTAAACTGGGAGCACCTCAGTACCTGTAGATGTTCTGACTACAGCTTCTTCTGCCCATAAATGGCACTAGGTCAGTGTGCAAGTGAAGTGGTGGTGGTTGCACAAGCAGACTGTAAGGCTGTCTAATGCTCATTTCACAGACCTGGTACATCGCCTGTTCCACTTCATTATCCCCACTGCCAAGCGTCAGAGAACAAACTTCAAGGGCTTCATGTTTAGGGTCAATATAGCTAAAACTGTGGTGGTGGTGTGTGGCGTAGGGCTTATGCAAGATCTCTGAGCACCTGGTATGAGGTGGGCTTCAGTCGCAATTCATTCATCTGTGCATAGTGAGGGCAAGTGTGAATTCGGAGCACATGCCTGCACGTGATGCTGAGCTGGTCTGAGCTGTTTTCTGGGAGCATTAGTGATGAGGTGTATGCTCTGTGTCTCTCTTTGAGGATACAGCTGCTGAGATTATGATAAAATCAAATAGAAGGTTATGTGCAATGTTCCTGTGAGGTAGTTCATTTCCTAAGCACGGCAGGTTTGTGACAGTGGCATTACAGGTACAAATCAGATTGCCGAGCATGGAGTTTACTGGCTGATACATAGCTTGACAGTTACCAGAATGACAATGACCTATTAAGGAACAGTCGACTCATATTCCATCAAGCAGCCCATGAAAGCTCCATTTTTTCAATGGTTATCAATGAGACTTGGACTCAATTGTATGGTGATGTTCAAAATGTTCATTCAAGGTCCTTTCCCCAGCCTATCATTCTATCTAGTGTTCCAGTTAAAACAGCCTTCCTAATCCAAGCCACTACTGGAAGCTGGAAGTTACAGTCACATTGAAGTTTAGGCCAGCACTGTTCCAGATGGGAATGAAACTGAGCATTTGCAATTTGCTGAAATTCTTTAATTTGAGGTTTTGCTGCTTAAAATAATTGTCCTCTTTTTCTGTGAAATGAAATACTGCTGAGATTTGAACAAAAATAAATAAAATAATTTCAGCATGAAATCCCAGAGTGGGGGTGAACACGGGTGTGTTGTGTTTTCCCCTTCTTGTCTTTAGCCATTGTCATGGTAAGATCAAAATGGACATGGTGTTCCTGGGGTTCTCTCAGTGCTGGTGTTGGTTTTGTGTCATCTCTGGGCAAATTACACAGGGTTTGGTGCAAGCTGCAGCTATAGCCCAGCAATATCATTTCAGTGGGGTGAACAAGCAGACCTTAGAGCACGTGATTCTACAGCTGTCATTTTCTCCTTGCAGATTTTCATTCAGCAGGGGTTATACAAACTTCAAAATCCCCTTGTGTTACGTGCTTGCTCATGCTGGTCCCTGAGTTGCTTGCCATCTAAATAAACAAAGTGATTGCCCTGTAGGAAAAAATGCTGTTATTTCTATTGTTACTCATTTAAAACAATGGAAAATCAGGCACAAAGAAAACAAAATGTTTTTTCCAATGACTGCACAGTGAGATTGTGACAGGGCCAGGAACTGAGTCCAGGTGTCCTGAGTCCCAGCTCAGACCTTTAAAAAAAACAAAATATCCTGCTCCTTGTGAATTCAAAGTGTTTTGGCAAAAGTTTCCCCAGAGTGTTTCATAATTAATGTCAGTGCTTGACTCTGAATATGTCTTACCAGTTAGGAATTTGCTTTTGTATACACACATCCACTGAAAAGCTCTCCCAAACTTGGCAGCTATTGGCTTCTTTCTGTTATTTGAATATTTTTGAGGCAAATATGAGACATGACAAATTGAAAAGTGTTAAGGTGAAATATTCTGCTTTGAGTGCACTTAGTAACCCTCAAAGGTCATCTCTGCTGTGAAGAGCCAGGAGGACTATACACAGCATGAGCCTTGTTTGAAGGATGGGGAAGACATTTTCTGTTGTGTCTAGAAATCAGACTCTTCCTATCTCACAGAAGTGAATGTTATCCAGGAATAACTAAGTCCATCCTAGGATCTGTGACAGTTTTGGACAGCTCTCTGAAAAGGAGCTAGAACCAAAGGAAAAAAGAACATCTCGCAACAGACAATTGCAGCTTGTGTCTGGAGGGACCAGTCACTTGCTGAGATGTTTGGTCCCTTTTAAGTCTGCACAGACAGGATACTGCCTGTGAATAGACATTTGTGATGTGGCATGGAAGAACGTAATTCTCCTGAGCAGCTCAAATAGTGGCTTAATAGAAGTCCTTTGGATCAGGTCAGTAGCTCATGTGTCTCCATCCAACCTCTTGCCTCATCTCAGCCTAATTACCGGCTGCAGTGACTGTCCCACCTACACTCAGCACGACCTGAAAATCCCCATCACGAGATGCTCTGGTCCATCCTTTGTCCTGTATTGGGCCAGCTGTGATGACATTTTTTGGGATGGGATAATGTTGAGACAAGCTTTTTCAAGACATGATGCATGTTTCTGAATAGGAATGTCTCAAAAAAAAAAATCCACCTTGAAGAGGTTTGGGGTTTTTTTTTAGTGTTGACCTGAAAATAAAAATTTCTTACAGCCATTTTGCTTGCCTAGGAAGCAGGGAGTTTATTCTGAAGAGTGGTGTCCTTAGGAAAACTCCAAGAGAAGGACTGGAACTGATGTTTTTGCAGTCAAAGCTGGCTTCCCTGCATGTGTTGTCAGCACAGTTTCAGGATTAGCACAGAGCTAACCCTGAAAAACTCCTGAAGTTTACACAAGGCAGTTTTTTTGTGTTTCTGTGGGCACTGCAGCACAGCGGTGCTTTGGTGTTCAAAGGGCAGAGCCGGGGAGCGGGCTGAGATGCTTTCTGACCAGAGCTTTTTCATTTTCCTTTTGGGGGTATTCATGCGTGCTTCTTTGGCCAGCTTTGCTCTTGCCTTTCAGGGAACCGCACAAGCTATTTTGGCTGTGCTGGAGTGGGTCTGGCCCCACAGCAATGACTGGCCTTTTCCTCCAGGAGGTCTTCATGTATCCAGGCACCTGCTTTGAAAATATCTCCATGCCCCAGCAAGCAATGTGAGAGTATGTCCAGAATGGCTCACTTGATATAAAAGTGCCAGTTTCACAAACCCCCTGGTAATAGCTGTGTGTCTGGTCCCCTTCAGTGTCTTCCTAATCAGAATCACACAGGCATCCCTGTCAAGGTCAGCCAGTGATTTCCAACAGCCGTGATATCTCCAGTCACCACCGGTTTGACTCATGGTAGCCCCTTGTTTGTTCTGCAGACTGTGTTTACACTTGTCCTAATCTAAACATCCCTGATGAAAGCACTGGGCACTTCTCTGGAGGATACACTGAGTCCCAGAGGCTAAATGCATGTCCCGATGTGCTCTGCATCTTTCAAGCTTCCCTCAACTTTAAGCTGGGCTCCCTGTCATTGACATCAATATATATATGTTTTAATGAAGAAAGTTGTTTTCAGCAGCTTGATGAACTTTCTAATTTCACCTTGTTTTTAGAAAAAGCTAAAGGAAACCCATTACAATAATTTTTAGTATGTGCCTTGGAAATTTTGTTTAAGAATGGAGATTCAAAAGGCATTGCCTCCTTCCTTCGCAGCCAAAACACACACACATCTCCGTGCTGCCCTAAGAGAAGGTTACCTTGCAAAAATAGTGCTTGTCTTCACCCTGTGTTTTCCGGAGTCCTGCCAAGCTTTACGTGCAGTAGGAAAGGAGGCATCATTCTGCCAGTTAAACAAGTGGGGTATTTTATTAGTGCTGGCAGACAGCTTCACTTTCCAAATAGGATCAGATTTGCCAGGTGATTTGGTGTTGGCCTACGGTTTCCAGGGGGACTCTCCTTTGTCCAGCCAAATCAAACCTGTTACTCTTGCCCCACTCCAGCTGTTCCTGGTCAGAGCAATGTTCAGCATAAAAAAAAGAGGTTTTGCCATGCTGTTACTGCAGCCAAGTGCCCTGAGCAATCGTTTGCATTTTTTCCCTTAGCACTTCATCACTTTTGTAAGCTGCGCATGCAACATTGCTATAGGATATATATGTCGGGGCATCCCTCAAGGAGAATGCCCTGTGATTTCACCCAGATGACAATCCCACTTGGTTCAATGAGTTAATGTGTCATTGGATGTGTATTTTAATTTTAAAGACTGTTGCAAACACTTTTGCTGCTCAGACAATTGACAGTTCAACCACATCTCTAAGGATAAACACAGGTCAGAGATTAAACTACTTACTATGTGTCTGGCTGTGTTTTTCAGTTTTCATCATTTTGCCATTTGAGTTGTCTTATGGCTACACATGCAGATTTCTGCATGTGGGCTGCTGTTCCATGACAGCAGCTTAGCATAGGTATGCCTAAGCTCACTAGTTCTCGTGTCTCAGGAGGAGCCTAGAAGTAGTGGCACAGGGTTGAGGTGAATTTTGCTATCAAGGAGTACCTGGACAGTAACATTAGCCTGATCCTGGCTAACAAGCTTAGGTGAGTGTGCTCAGACTGCAGACCTATCCCAGGGGCCTGACTCTGCATCTTGCTGCTAGTCAGTGATGGTGGCTTTCTTTCAGGAGCAAGCACATAAGCCATGGAAGTGGCTCCTCTCTCTCCTGCTAAGTCATGCAGATGTTTCACCTGAATATCTGTACTGCTCCCTGAGCTCCCGGCAGCTGCTGCAGGTGTGTTTAGCACTAGCAATTTTGTCTGTTTGTGAGGATCTCTCCAGGGTGAAACTGATTCTGCCTCAGTTTTGAATCTCTAAATCCAAAGTAACTTGATACAGGTTCTGCATACACGTTTTCATTGACTATCCCATCATTGCCCAAACCGGTGGTGTCAAAACGGTGTCAGAGATATAGGTGTCAGAATGTGCAGCATAAACTGCTGTGTTCACTGTCCTACATCACAAATTCACTTGGTCTTTCTTATCTTGTTATAGCTGAACAAGCTGGAGGAGGCAGCAAATGCAGCTCACACCTTCTTCATGGCAAACCCTGAGCACATGGAGATACAGCAGGACATTGAAAACTACAAGAACACAGCAGGAAAGGTCAAGTTGATTGATCGGGAGGCGAAGCAGCACATGGTGAGTCTGAGCTAAAGAGGTGCCTGGGTTAAGTATCAGGCAGTATGGAGAGAGGAGATGTAGGAGGTTAAGAGAGCATCATCTTTGGGGAGATTCTTACAAGGTCCATATTACAATACAGGAAAACAAACTCTCCCTTTCAGCGCTTTCTTTAAGGCAAGCTAGCTCCTGCTTTTTCAAGGCATACTGCTCTACCCCTCCTCTGGGGTCACCTATGGCTGTGGCTCTTTTGAGCTGGGTTCTCCCACCTGGGCAGGTTATGTGCTTGTGGCTTTGATGGTGAGGGTGAAGGGCAGCAGGCAGGAGAGTGGCAACTATTTTCACCTCCCCAAAGTTAAAACCCAGCACAGATGCCAAGGATGCCCGCAACTTTGTGATTTCTCAAGACACAAGGAAGCAGGAGTGGCTTTTTGTGTAATTGATAGAGGTGCCCTGTAGGGGCTATTCTAAGAGACGTGCCTGGGTCAAGAACAGCCTTTTCCTTTGGCATCCAGGGTATACCAGAGATGGCATTCCTGTGGTAGCACATGTGGCCACCCTGTCTTCACATCTCTGCTTTCTCTGTGAGTGTAAAGGGTAGGAGGGTAAAAACAAAGAAGTGTTTTATCAAATAATGCATAATCCAGAGGTGGCACTGAGGTTTCCCTAAGTGTGTAGGATTTCAGAAGAGCATTTAGGCAGGTTAACAAGGTCCACTGGTCCAAAAGTCCACTGGTGGCTTAGACATAGTTTGGTGCAACCACCTGTGTCTAGTACTGGGAGATTATTCTGTCCCTGCCTGCTTGTTTTGAGAAGTATCTGCAGTTGGCAAGGGCAGGATGCTGTGGTCCAAGCAGCATAGCCCACTCATGGTCTTGTCTTCTGCCTACCTACTTTGCAGGAAGACTACACTGCTGGGGTAAAGCACTATGACAAGGAGGAGTACAAGCTGGCCATTGACTTCTTGGAGCGTGCATTGCAAGGGTACTACTCTGAGGATGAAGATTGCCAGATCATGTGCGAGGGACCACAGAGATTTGAGGAGCATGAGTACCTGGAATATAAGGCTGGCCTCTACGAAGCTATTGCAGGTAAGATCTTTTTGCACCTTTAGTGTTCTCATCCTTGGCCCTGAAATAATTTTGAGTTTGGGCCTTTGGCTAGATTTGGTGAAGTGTCTTCTGTTACTGCTGCTGGTAAGTAATGCAACAGGAGGCATCTGGAAAGCCAGAGAATGCAAATTCAGAGGACAGGGAACTAGAACATCTCATTTTGGACCTGAATGAGATCTGGGCCAGAAAAATTGCATTTCCAGATATGTGGAGCACTTGCAGCTCCCCATAAGAGCTGGAAATATAGGTGCTTTAACATAAACTGCCTCCGCTTCCTCTGTACGCATTCTCACATACCTCACTGAAATCTAGATATTGCTGGCCTGTGTTTTTATTTTCTCTGTTTTTCAGTGCATATGAAGACAGCAGCAGAGTCCTCTTGGTCATACTCCAGATGACCAGGAAAGTTGCCAAAAAGACTCAGAACATAGATTTCCTCTCTATCCAAACGCATGGATTTGCCATTAGCAGAGGCCCCCCTAATTATGATCTTGACTGAATTCTCTGGAGAGAATCGAACATTGCTGTGTAATCTTCAGATTTGCATGTGTGGCTCTGAGCCAGAGGGGATTAAAACAGTTCATTGACAGTAGAAATGAGATTACATTTAATTAGTCGAAAGGGAAAGAAGAGCAATAAATTAAGATTTGTTTGGTGACAGGAATCTTATTTATCTATCTGCTCATGGCCTTGGAGTTACATCAAGCTCTTCAGTTTTCCTTCTTGTGTGGAAAATACTTCATTTGTTTGCAAACCATTTTTCAGTTTTTGCCTAATTTTTGCTTGTGTCAAGGCAGGAAATCTAATTGAAACAACCAAGCTGAGAAACTACCAACACACTGACGGGAAGCTGCTTTTGTTGGGTTTATTTACCCATGCAGAAAATATCAGAAGTGTTGTAAGGTACCAGTGTTTCTGGCAGCTGGTCATGCCTGCTTTTAAAGCCATAACCAGGACACCAAGTGCCCTATCAAGCCTTCCAAGAGATCAGCCTTTATTGGCAAAGAAAACCTACCTTCCATCTCACTGAAAGCTGCTGTCCATCAAACAGGTCTCTGTTAAATTGCTTCTGTGCTGTACAAGTCAACTGCAGCTCCAGCAAGCAGAGGAGATACTTCTGTGCTAGAGCACAGATACTGTCATGGTGCAGTGGCTGTCAACCCAACACGTCACTTGGGAATGAGAACAAGTCAGTTGTTCTCCTCAAGTGCTGTGTCTTGGTTTGGCCAGATATGCCTGGGAATAACAACTCCAAATCCCAGGGCCATTAAGGCACCCAAAGAAGCAAGGAAGTGAGGGCACACAGAGGTAAATAAAATATATAATGCAACTAAGTGGCTGTTTACAGGACAGCTTAATCCAGAGTTTATCCCTGGGTCCAGGGTGCTCAGACCCAGATGTTTCAGGAGGGAGTGGGAACACTGATGTAACAAGAAAAGAGAGTATAAATTTCTTCAAAACTAATTTATCTTTTCAATTCCAAGCTGATTTGCTGTGCCACTGTGTGGGGTTCATCTCTTCACCATGGGGACAAAAGCATTTCAGCAAACTGATTCCTGTCTATATAGCCAGTTTCTAGGGCACCTTGATAGTACCAAGAAAAAGCAGTGCTTCTCAGTGACAGATTATTTCAGGTCTAGGATGCTTAAATAGGTTTAAATTGCAGTGACTTTATTTATGTCCTTTTCCTGCTTGCTTTTCTTAATGTAATAACCTGTATGTGTATGGTAAATCAGATAGCTACCCGGACTACCTGTCCAGGGCAAATGGGGTCTGTTCTCAGGTTCCCCTTGATTTCATTGCATATTCCTCAGGCTGTTTTCTTGGCTGCTCTAAGGAATGCTTTAGTAGCTGAGCACACTTCTTTTTGTTTTTTCAAGCCCACGATTGTTTCTTAAGGTTTTTAATGGTGTGCAAAGAACAATTAAAGTCGATTTGTAAGTATATTGCAGCAAAGACTCCAAACTGGAATCAGATGTCAGCATTGGCTTTGAAATTTTACAGCTGATACAATGCCTATATTGTGAATTCCCACCAATTAAGAAGCTTTGCTAATAGCAGATGTTTACCACGTGTTTGTGTTTCCCTGGGAGATCTCTCTTCTTTGAGAAGCAGCAAATGGGGATTCTGCTGACAGTATTTACACTTTAGACCTTTCAGACTTGCGTTGCAGGTGCCTTGCTTTGCCATGCTTGAGAAGCTGCACCGATCCCTCTCATGTAACATCCCCTGTGCGCTTAGAAGCTTTCTTGCTGCAGAGAGGATTAAAGATGAGCTGAGGAAAGGGGGTGTGGAGATGGCTTTCCTGTGGTAGCTCATGTGGCCACCCTGTCTTCACATCTCTGCTTTCTCTGTGAGTGTCCTCACCTCTGGTTTGGCTTTTGGGGTTGAAGAGCTAGCTACCAACTGCATGTCCCTGCACCCATCCGTCTTTCCCGGGCTGAAGCAGCAGACCCTGGAACACAAAAGAGGTGCTCAAGCTCCCTCTACAGTTAACAGAAGGACAAGGGCATTTCTCAAGGGGGAGCAAAAGTGTGACTGCAGCTCTCCATTGGCTTTGGAAAAGAACCTGAGCTCTTTAGGTGCGCAGTCACCCGCTGGACCAGAGCAGCGTGAGTTGCACATCCTTTGGCCAGGGATATTTAACCTCTGTCCGTCCTTGTCTCAGCACCTCCACCATCCTTCTCAGTTCAGTCTGTTTTCTCCTCCTTTTCTTGGCAGATCACTACATGCAAGTTTTGGCCTGCAAACATGACTGTGTCCGAGAACTCGCCACACGTTCTGGCCGAATCTCACCCATTGAAAATTTCCTTCCCCTCCATTATGACTACTTGCAGTTTGCCTATTACAGAGGTAAAGGCTGTCTTTCTGTTCCTCATAGTGCTTGTGGAGTTTTGTTAACTTTTATGCAAGCTTGAATTGCTTTATGGGAAAATCAGGGTATTATCACATGATGTTCACACTACTGTGCTGCAGTGGCATGGTCTGAACGAGTCAGTAAGGAAAGGACATTGGAAATTTGCTCTTCAAATACCAGGTTGACTGAAATGCAATTAAGCATTTCTGTAAAAGTGTTTAAAGTCATCAGTCAGATTTTAAAAGTCCAACTTTTAACTTACATATTCTTATTCTTTAAATAATTAATGCTTTTTTAAGGTTGTTTCATTTGCCTTTTGACATTAAAGTTCTGGGGATTTATATGTTTCACATTTTCTGAAACCAATTGATGCATTTTCCAAGTTAATATATTTATAGATACACAAGTTACGGGAAGCTTAGCCCAAGATACCAATTTTTGCTAATTACCAAATACTTTAAGATTCACGATAAAACTACAGGAGCTGGCAGTGCTATAATATGCTGCTAGTTGTATGGTCCTGTATAGTATTTTATTATGTCCTGTTACATAAACAAAAATCTTGGCAGAATTCTACTATCTCAGGCTTGTGCTAAGAGCTCTTTCCTGAAAAGGGCAGAATGAGTGAGGGGCAGAACTGCTACTCAAACATAAAGCTTCTTCATTTGTCAATGCAATGGGAAGAAAGCTGGAGGAGTCAGAAGCATTTTGTGTGTGGTGTACAGGCTTTATTATTCCTCTGCCCAGTTAGAGGTTTAATGTGATGGGTAAACTGCTCCAGAGCCCTGAAAGATGCTGCACAGAAGAGAAGCAGTTTGCTGTTGGATAGCATCCACATCCTGGCTACCCATTTGAATGTAATTTGGATCACATCTGACCTCTGCATGACCATAGAGTAGTCATGTTTCTGTTCCTCAGTTTCCCTGCTGGTGTAATGGAGCAGTTAGGACAAAGTTGCATCAAAAGAGCCTTGTAAAGCACAGGGCTCATCCTTCAGCTGATGGATAGCTCAAGCTGTGCCCTCCCTCTCTGCAGCTCCCGTCCTCAGCTCTGCCCTGCCATGCTCCTCATAAGCCCCCAGCACTACTGTCAGGGCTGTTTCCTCCTCTGCCTCCCCGATAACTATTGTGTTGCCTCCCAGTCGGTGACTACATAAAAGCCCTGGAGTGTGCCAAGTCCTACCTTCTCTTCCACCCGGATGATGAAGATGTCTTGGAGAATGCAAGTTATTACGAGGGTCTCTTGGAAGGTACAATGGATCCAGACACTGTGAAGCCCAGAAAGGTGAGAGTGAGGGTCACCGAGGAGCCTAGGTGGGAAGTTTCGACAAAAGTTTCTATTGGAAATAAAAGCAGCTTGGCAGCTTTCCCAAAGTGGAACCACTTCTAAACCAGATGTGGAGATGCTGGACTAGCTGGCAAAGCTAATTGTCAGGATGTTGAGTTCAGAGCCACTAGCATAGGGGAGAAACTGAAGGGCAGGATCTTCTTTAAATGGGGACTTCAGTTTAGCAAAGCCCAAGCAAGCACAGGGAGGGCGATGATTGAGTGCCTCAGCAACATAGACCCTCCTCTGGTTCAGTGCTCCAGAGGAGATGCAGAGGAGGAATGCAGTGAAGTACTGAGCAGAGGGTAACCTTAATTAAGAGAGGGATGAGAAATATTTTCCCAAGGGGAGGCTGGGATGTCAATATTACTCTCAAGTCACTGAGGCTGGAGTTCAGCTCTCAGCCTGCTTTGTGGGAAGTAGCTTTGCTATCACAGGGTTAGACTGGGGTCAAATAACCAAACAGTATGTGTTCAGTCACCCTGTGGGACAGTCCTCTTTGGTCTGGGCAGCCTTTATTTGCGGCCCTGGGGGTGCCTCTCACAACACAGAAAAGGAGAAGTTCCTCCCATCCCATCACAGTTGTGAGGGGGCTCATTCCCATTATGCCATAAACGGAAGGTAGGGAAGAATTGGAATTTCCATTGCCTTGCAAATTCCTTGTTTTCCAGGAAAATCAAGGTGAATTTGGTAAAACACTAAAAAGGAAAACGATAAAGAAGAAAACTAGAACAGTTATTGTTTCTTCTCACAAAGTGAATCTAAGAAAAAAACTAAACTTGACAAAAAAATGTTTTCAGTGTTCTAAAATTCTCTTAAAAAAAAAAATAACTGATTTTTGCTTTCCAAAGTAGTTTCCTAGGAGAAACCTCCCAGTGTTATTGTTTAGAACTATTTAATTCAAAAAAGAAGCCCTCTGATGGGCACTTTTCAGCTTTTTGTGCTTTGTGGTCCCTGTCTGAGTACGCTGAGCACATCCTGGGCTGTGTTGCTGCGGTCCACCCACCACCAGGCTCTGTGGGTTGCTCGGTGGGCTCTGTATCACACTTGGGGAACCAAGGCACAGCCCAACCAGAGTCCCTGCTTTGCCATGTATTTTGAGGATTCAGGCTTCCCCGATGAGTTGCTGAACACCTCCACTTGTGTAATGTAGTGAGTGGCTCAGCTATGTGTCTGTGATTGCTTGAAAACATGACCCAAGCATCCCTCACCCCATAGGAGTCTGCAGTGTTGCATGAAAAACAAACCCCTCTTGAAGTACAGGTGTATGGTCTGTGTCTTGTGAAAGCTACATGGGCAACTACTCCCCTTTTCCTTTTCTTTTCAGGAAGCAAAAATGCTGCTGAGGCGCCACAAGCTGGAGTCTCACCTTTTGCAAGTGGCTGCGGCTGGCCTTGGATACACTTATACTGAGTCGGTAATTCCTGGGTCTGCTATGGCAAGGACCTCCAGGAGTTCACAGCTATAGGACCACTTCCCACCTCCCTTTTCTTAAAAACCAAGTCCCATATAGGTGACTTAAGAGCTAGATCTTGGCCTGGTTTGTTCCCTATGGGAAAATGTTGATAGCAAAGCAAGAAAGGCAACCATTCCCAGGCTGAAGGAAATGCAGACACAGCCTAGTCTGGCTCTCAGTCACTGTCATGGTGGTTGGGTGGGACAGAGAAGGCTGGGCAAGCTGGGCTCCCTCTGTATTCATTCATATGATTCCGGGTTGGGTTGGAGTTGCATTTTCAGTTTCATGACCCAAGGCAATTGCCCAAAGTTGTGTGGGATAGATCCATACCAGAGAGGCTGGCTGATGTCAGAGAAGCTGGGAGTGAGGCAGAGCAGGTAGCTCTCTGGCTTCATCTGGAGCATTAATTTAAGAAGCATGACCTCTCTTTTTTCCTGCAGAACTACTGGAACAGGTATGGCGCCCGCCAGGATGAGCACAGGTGAGCCACCACTTACCCCAGCTAAGCCCGTGGCTTCACCAGTACCTGCACTTGGGATGTCCCCATGGTAGGGTACAAGTCTGCCACTTTAGTGGGTGCTGCCCATCCAGCCCAACACACCATCATGGTTGATAATTACAAACTTTCCACAAGCACCTTATTTTAGCTGAGTACCTCCAAACCAGTCTAGAGGGAACTTGGTCAATGAGTCAAGTGGTGCTGTTCATGTTTGTTGGTGTCTGTGCTTTGCTGGTGGAAACTGTTGTTCCCATTACCAGAAAAAGACTATTTTTCACAGACAGTGTGAAAACTTCTATGTGTATGGTTGTGACATTTTTACAATGTACAAAGTTGTCCATTTTTTTAATGTATTGGTTTCCAAAGGATGCAAAACTGTGCAGTTCCCAGAAACTGGAGACCTGTGGCCCAAGTCATGATGTTCTTTTCTCTTGTTCCTCAGTGTCCCATCAAGTATTAGCAGTGAACCAGACGAAGGGCCTAGGCTATTCCTGGCAAAGAAACCCATGCCAAAATCAGATCGAGAGTTGAAGGAGGGTAAGTCTGATGAATATGTTTCAACAAAATCAGAAGTCATTTTCCTATTGCTGGAGACGGCAGACTGCAAAGGTTGGCTGCTGAGCAGTGAGGGCCAGTTCTGTCTGAGGGTGCTGAAATTTTGTTTAAGACACAAGTCTTCAATGATGTCACAGCATTGCTGGGTCTGTGGATCCCGTCATCATTGCTCTGCTTTTGGACTTGCTTTTCCCACCTGCTGAGCCACTCATTACAGAGCCTTGAGATGTGGAGCTGGGAGGCTGGGTCCTCCTCACGATGGGGAAGGTGGCACCAGCAAACAGTATTTTTTCCTCTAGGTGTTTTTAAGATTAAAATGCTCCCTCTTGTCCAGGCTGCAGAAGTACAGATGCTGGAGGGAAGTCTGGTCATGATGCTTTGCTGAGTGTGCTGGATCACAGCATATTAGCAACCATTAATGCCTGCAGACTGGCTTGTGATGTTTTGGCTTACATCAAATCACTCAGTTTTAAGGCTTGTCAGCAGACGTTTCAACAGATTTCAGCACATTTTCAGGAACCACAGAAAATGCCATAACGTCAAAAGACAAGATTTTTCCCATAACAATTTTGAAAACTTATATTGTAGCCAAATACCAAAGCATGTTCCTCACTGCAAAACAATGGATCTCCAGCCAGGAGTGTCCTGTGTCTCTAGTGGATCAGCTCCACAGCAGCAGGCAATTAAATCTCCCTATAATGCAATGGATGGTTGTGCTTTTTCTAGGGAATTTAACAGCTTTCCATGGCCCAAGTTATCTCCAGCTGAGTGTCATGTTCAAAGTACTGTTATCCCTTCTTTAGCCATACATAAAATAGGCAAATATCACAGGAGGATCCTGAGGAGCTTGCTGAAGACAAGAGCTCATTGTGTTACATTTGGTTTTGGCCTGTTTGCCTTCCGTAATGAAGTATTTTCAGAGTGTGTCTTTATTGTTTCTTCTCTCTATGTTTTTATTCTGGTTTAGTTGCAGAATGTTTTCAAGTTTGCAAAGCAAACTGAAACCATTCAAAACGAGAATGGTATTTTTGTCCATCCAGCTGCTTCCTTTCTCTGTTATCTTTTTTTCTTTCTCTCTTTTCACTTGAAAAAAAAGGCCAAAAGAGAAAAAGAGAAGTCTATTTTAATTTTGTACTCCTCCTCTTCTGTACTTCTCTCTTTCCTCCCCTTCCTCCCTTTTACCAATTCCTTCACTCCCAAAAGTGCAAAGAATTTTCCGATTTCTTTGTGGTGTTTCTCACAGAGCATACACACAGGAAATAGGTCTCTCTGCTGGTGCTTAGAGGCAGTGGGGGTGTGGAAGACAGCCAGGAGCACACTGCTGGTGTGGGACAAGGGTTCAGTATTCATGGCACAGGGCAGCCCCTGCTAGTTCCCTGGGAGGAACAGAAGGAGCTGGGGAAGTAGTGAGTAATGGCTTCCAGGCTCATCCCTTGTGTGCCTACGGCTGGGGAAGAGCAACATCCGAGCTGGAAAACTCAGCCTGGGCTGGAGTATGCCAGAAGTCTAGATTTCAGTCTTGTTTCTTATCCAGCTGCATTTATAATAAATGCTATTATTGAGCAACAAGAACAGCAAAATGAACATGAGAAGACCTAGCTCTGTAAAAATAAAGTCACTAGCTAGTGGCAGGGCTCTGCCGTCAGGGTTATGTGTTCTCCATAGGCCAAGGAGACCTTCCAAAAACACAGAGTATGCCTCAACAGACAGAGAAAGTAGCAATTATAAAAGCAGCGTAACAGAGAAGTTTCCTTGTGCCACATGGTGAGAGGAGATCTGTGACTCTGTTTCCTCTATTTTGTTGTAATTCTGTGACAAAAAGATAATCTTCCCCACAACTTAGATGCATTCCACCTTCCTCCTGGAAAAACATCTGGTTTAGTTTTTTATTGCCGCCATCTCTTTGATTGTCTTTCTTCAAGGAGATCAGGGGCAGAGGCTTCAGAAGATGGTGATTTAGTAGTGTCCTCACCATGTTTTTCTGATCAGGTAAATTTTATGAGGATGGACCCAAACTTCATGTAAAAAGCTAATCTCTCTTCCTCATGCCATGGCAGTTCCTTTGAAGAGGAAGACTGTCCTCAGGATCTTCCAGTTCATCCATTCACAACCCTCTTCTTGGTGGAGAGCAAGTGATACTTGCTGCAAGCTCAGCACCACACTAGGTTTTCTATGTGTGCAAAAGACAAGAAACCCACTGACGACAATTGCAGAAAGTGGTTTTGCATGCCAAGCTGGCAAGATCCACACAGCACAAATGCAATGGAAACTCAAGGCCTTCACTGATGTTGGCTGCTGGGCAGGAGAGCCAAGTTAGCCGATGTTCGTGTCTCTCATTGTGTCTCATCATGTTTGGCATTTTCAGGCTGTGGTCCTTACATTTGCAAGGAAGCTAATGAGAAGGTGGAAAATGCTGATGCTCTTGCAGCAGATTGATTTCATCTCCAGATGTTTCCATTGCTTCTGTTTCTTTTTTTGGTGATGTGAGGCCAAACTTTGCTCTCTGCTGTGAATTTCTTTCCGTGGCAGCACACCCAGGTGACTTCAGCTGGCCCTCAGCCACAGTACAAGATGTCAATGAGGCCAGGCCATATTCAGCAGAGTCATTTTGTGTCTCTGTTTCCATCAGGAGGTCCCCTTCTGTACAGTGATGTGAAGTTTGTCTACAACTCACAGCAGCTGAATGGTACCCAGCGAGTACTACTGGATAATGTCATCTCAGAGGAGCAGTGCCGAGAACTTCACAGGGTGGCCAGTGTGAGTAGGTGATGTCCCTGGGGGGGACATGACTGTCACCTGGACTGTGCACCTGATGCTCTCCCCAGATCTGACTTGTGAGGGCTGAATGTGTGATCAGCCACTGGAAAGGATCCAAGTTCATACCTTACTCTCTAGTGTTGGAACTGATGCCAGGATGCCTGTGGAGAGCAAGGCAGATGCTTGTCTCCATAACACACTCATGTAAATGCATGGGAGCCATTTCTTTGGGCCATTCTTAGAAATATGCTGCAAAACAGACCCTGTGCAGAAATAGCTTTCTGACCCATGTTATATACAACTGCAAAAGATGCCCATCCACAAAGCCTGGTTAAGCCTTCTCATTCATCATTAGCTGAGCCTGGGAAGGGACTGAGGGTGCCATCCCCAGCAGGAAAATGGGTGGCTGTTTTCCAGCATCTCAGAGTGGACCATGTTTATGGATAACTGCAGTGCCTTCCCACATAACTCACCTGTCCTGATGAATGCAGCCTTGGGGTATTCGGGGAAGAGAGTGACAGTTGCTTCTATTGTAGCTTCTCCTCTTCTGGGGAGCCAGTTCACCCCTCACTCGTGGTCATGTCTTTCAGGGGATCATGTTGGCTGGAGATGGTTACAGGGGCAAAACTTCCCCCCACACCCCAAATGAGAGATTTGAAGGAGCCACTGTCCTCAAGGCCCTCAAGGTACAGCTCCCTCCTCCTCCTCCTCTCCCATGCCCTCCCTCCCAGCTGGTGCACGGTGTTGACCCTCTCTCACCCTTTCTCCTTGCTCAGTATGGCTATGAGGGCCGTGTCCCACTGAGAAGTGCCCGGCTCTTCTACGACATCAGTGAGAAGGCTCGCAGGATCGTCGAGTCCTACTTCATGCTCAACTCCACACTCTACTTCTCCTACACCCACATGGTGTGCCGCACTGCTCTCTCTGGTGAGGGTTCAGGGGGCCAGCAGCAGGGCAGAGCTGGGGGGACAGGAGGGGATCAGCTCTTCACAGGGGGTTACAAGTAGGGGCTCAACCCTGAGAACAACTTTGTTTTGCCTGGTGCTTAAACTGGTGGCCCAGGGCTGAGTAAAATCACTGTCCCTATAGCAGCAAAGGGTAGGCACTGCTGTCCCAAAGGAGCTAATTTCTGGGATGTCTCTTGTTTTTCATGTCTCCAGCTCTTTTCTCCTCTCTGTTCTCTTGCTTCTTCTCATCATCCCTTCAACTTTCCATCCCATGCCCAGCTCTCCATCTCACTCCCCCACAGTAAGGAACAAGCAGAGCAGTGCAAATCTGAGTCCTCAGATGTTGCCTTTTCTCTCCAGCCTTTCTTCTCCTCTTCTCACCTGTGAACACCACCCAGAGTGGGGTAGGGGCATGCTCCCACCCCATGACAGACCCCACAGAGCATGACATTTCCATCTCATCCATCCCTTCTCCTTCCTCCTTCCTCCACATGGTCCTGCCTAGGCCAGCAGGAGAGGAGGAACGATCTGAGCCACCCCATCCATGCTGACAACTGTCTCTTGGACCCTGAGGCCAACGAGTGCTGGAAAGAGCCTCCTGCTTATACCTTCCGGGATTACAGGTAGGAAGGAAAGAGGAGCTGCTCTCAAGGGCTCCCAGGGACCCTCCCCAAGGTAGGGCATGTTGCTTCACAGACCTGAAACTGGTACATCCCAACTGTGGCAGAAGTAAGATTCAACAGGTAGTTTGTGGTGGCAGCAAGCATCATGGGTAAGCTTCATGTTGAGTTTAACTATAACAGCTATGATATTTTAGGGTTGGGAGATCCCAGCTGTGGCCCACAGGACTGTGTCTCTGTCAGGTGTGTTTGGTGCAAAATGGGAGGATGAGACCTAGGGGACATTGTGGTAATTGCTCCCTAGCCAAGGTGAGATCTGCTGCTTCTCAGCTCTGGCTCAAAAATGGGGGTATCCCAGGTAGCCCCAGCCATCTCCTCAGTGGGACTGCTGCTCATGTCTTGATGGAGTAATGTGGGATCTGCCCCAGAGGTGGGGGTCAGTCTTGAGCCCTCCCCACTGCTCCCCTCACAGAGGTCCCCTGCTTCCTTCCCCAGTGCCCTGCTGTACATGAATGCAGATTTTGAAGGAGGCGAGTTCATTTTCACTGAGATGGATGCCAAAACTGTGACGGTAAGTCAGTGCTGGGGAACAAATGCTGCTTCTTAGTAGCCCATGCTCAGGAGCTCTGGGCTTCCCTGAGCAGCCCATGGCTCCTACCTTGCAAAGAGTCTATACAAAATCCTGCTAGCAGAGGTACCAGACCTTCTCTTCCCTTCCCAGAGGCTGCTTGAGCAGGAAACCTGCAGATCAGGGGGTCACACCACCCCATAAAAGCAGAAATTGTCCCTGCCTGGAGGACTGCTGAGCTCCCACCCCATCTCGTGGCAAACATGAGGTGATGCCCTCATACATACATAGTGACTAGCCCTGGTCTCTTGCTCCAGAGGGGTTCATGATGGTGGACATCAGTCCATGAGGAGGATGGGGCTCAGGCATGAGCCCCCACTTCTATGCAGGAGACACCGCCTTCCATGGTTACACAGAGGGTCTGGGCACCATGCTGTGGCTCTGCAGTCCAGTAGATGCTGGAGGGTAGATTTCATCTCCCTATGCCTGAGGGTTGATTTAGTTGCAGTTCTGCCCCGAGGTCCTGCAGATTACCTCTTGTGGATTCAGCAGAGGGAAAAAAGAGGTGTTTCACAGCCCTTGCCAGGGTAAGCCTGAACCTCCCTGGAGTTATTCCATGGTCCTGTTTGTGGTAGGTGGTTACCTGCAGGCTTTGCAAGGACTCCATGTTACCCCAGCAGCAACTCACCAGGTCCTGAGGTGATGCAGAGAGATGCCCAGTAAGGTCTCAGACCCTGGACTACTGCAAGCCAGGACATGGCCAGTGTGCGCAGCAGTGCTTCTCCTTGCTACCCTGGTATTGCTTGTTTTCTCACAGGCCTCCATCAAGCCCAAGTGTGGGCGAATGATCAGCTTCTCATCAGGTGGTGAGAACCCCCATGGGGTGAAGGCAGTTACCAAAGGCCAGCGGTGTGCTGTGGCTCTCTGGTTCACCTTGGACCCACTTTACAGAGAGTTGGTGAGTCTCTCCATCATGGTGTATGAGGAACTGGGGGGTACTCAGCACTCCGAAGGAATCAGGACCATCTTCAGCCTCCAGTCCCAGCACATCGCACCCCCTGCAGTAGCATTCCCATCAGCTGCACTATGGGGACATGAGCTGCTGGCCCAGGAACTAAATGGTTTTCTCTTCTGGCCATGCTCTTGGGCACCTGTCACCTTTAATCTGTGGGTACAGGGCTGGGCTGAGGTGCTGAGTGAAGTGCAGGAGGGCTGTGTAGGGCTGGGCTGGCCGTTTCTGACACCTAGTGGCAATAACTTGATGAAGTCAAGTCCTCCACAGCCATCCACAGCGCAGAGGCTGGGGTGATGGCTGCTGCTAGGTCCTCAAAGATAGTTTGGCAGCCTGAAGTCCATGCGACTGGGCATCCAGATGCCTTGGAAGATCTAGGCTGTGGTGCCTTGCACCAGGCAACCTCCAGATTCTTCCCCCAGCCACTGTGGCCCCTGGAGAGAGAAGGGGATTGGATATTAAGGTGCAAAGCGATCTGATTCATTTTGCCCAGCAAATCCCCAGGCTGTCCCCTGCCCTCTCAACTACACAGCTGGTTCTTGGATGTGCTTCTTGCTGTGGGTCCTCTCAGCAGGCTGAGCAGTGCTGAATAAGCTGAGATCAGCTACCGAAATGCTGCTGCTTAGGGTTTCTTCCCCTCTTCCAGGAGCGAATCCAGGCAGATGAAGTGATTGCAATGTTGGACCAGAAACATCTAGGACCCAGTGAAATGAACATCAACCCAAAGGATGAGCTATGAACTAGGCCAAAGACTTTTTCTATTATATATTTATTTAATATTGTTAATCTTATTAGAACCCTTCTATTTTTGTACAGAGATGCTGTATAAATTAACAGGTTAATATGATTATGGAGTTTCAGGAATGCCTCCTCTGTGTTTAACACAGCTCTTGCTGGTACCTCTCATGCCTGTGCCAGCATCTCCTGCTGGGGCTGATTGCCTCCAGCATTCCATGTTCTTCTCTAGCACTTCTCAGGATTTATTCAACTCCACTGTATCCCTTTGGAGAACCTCTTTTTTTGGGGGGTTTCTTTTTCCTTCCTCTATCAGAAATAGCTGCTTCTCTTTAGCTTCTGCTACAGAAATGTCTCAGGTGTGCTAACTGACCAGCCTTCCTGCCCCTGCTAAGTGCCGGCTGAAGACTTGGGCACAGGTTAATTATGGTTGTCCTTTCCATCTTGGAGCCCTTCACCATTTGAAATATGCTTTTTAGGGAAGAAAAAACAAACAAACAAAACCAAAGGAAAACCTAAGTCCTAACAAAATGCATATCTCTCTGTAGCCATGCAATGCCGCAGTGTTTGGTATTAATTCTGAGCAAAGCTTTCAGAAAGTATCTGCTGGGCAGGGGCATGAGCTGTACACAGGCATGAAGGGGTTTGACTTGCAGTAGACTCTGGTGGAATAGGGTCTGTTGCTTGTGTTCTCTCTTTTCTCTTGCTAGTAGCCTTGGATGCATGAAAGAAACTCCCCTTTTCAAAACAGCCAGAGGAAGTCTGGGGGAAGACGGGGAGGGCAGCTGGAGAGCTGAAACACATTACACTGTGCCTCTGTCTGCACCATGCTATTTGCACCCAAGGGTTGATTCCTGCATGCTGCACATTCAGCATGAGTTTCTGCTGCTGTCCTCTTAACAACCATTTCTGCTCGAGTGCATCCTGCAGTGCTGCCCCTCCAAGCAGCAGGGTGCATCCCCTGCCCTCCTGGAGGCTGCAGGGATCTCACCAGCTGGTCCTCTGTGAGGAGGGATGCCTGTCACAGCTGGTTTGTTGCTGTGGTGGTTAGCCAGGGCTGTGTCTAAATTCAGAGGAAATAAAAGCAAACATGATGTCCGTACCTGTCTTTGACTTTCTTTAGCCAAATATTAGAAGGGGAGAGCAGGGGGTGTGTGCTTTATCTCATGATGGTGTCTCTCCCTTTAGGGTTCCTGCCCAGGCCTTGAAGCAAGCCCCCAAATTCTGAAACAGGCACGGGGGGAAGCCTGAATAGGGTCAGTTGTGTGTTGTACGTTTGGCTGCCTGTCCTTCTCCTTTGCTCTGTATTCAGTTACCTATCAACTTAGGTACCATTGTCACAGTTTGGGTAACTTGGAGAGCAAGAGGAGGATGTCGCAGCCTCTATGTGCTGCTGGGATGTGCAGGAGGCTGGGGAGCAAAATGGGGTGCCAAGCTGGCTTCTGGTGAAACAGCAGCTTTGGTGGAGAATAGTGCCTTACATGAGGCAAGGTGCTTAAACTTGTGACCAAGAAGGAAAGGAGCCTCAGAAGGATGCAACACTTCACGACTTAGTTGCAAACACAATCCCTGTATGCAAGGGGAAAGATTCCTGACTGCCTGGGCCATGTCACTGACTGCACTGCTCTGCCACGGACACCTGATTGTGGTCCGTGCCAGGCTGAAGCCGGGAAACAGGAATGCAGAAAGTCAAAAGCAGTTTTCCTCTTTGCTGGCATTTACAGCTCTCTGCTCTGGCAAAGTTTAGCTCAGAAATGGGTTTGTGTTTCTGCTGCAACAGCAGAGGTGGTTGTCAGGTTTACTGGCACACTGTAGCCTTGCAAGAGCAAGTTCCAGAGCTCTCTGGAACATGCACCAAAACATAATCTAGGCATTTGGGTCTCTTTTGTATCTGAATGGGATGGGTTGCCACCAAGGTGGCCTGATCTCTGAGAAATGTATTTTAACTCTGATGTAGAGGCCTGATATGTGCCGGAGCTGTCAGGGTTGTATCCTGACTGCCCGCAGGGCACCTACATCCCTGGAAAAAGAAAGCAAGTTAGCAATAATACTGAAGCTATACACTCCTCCTTGGTCAAATATGCCCCAGGGACAACCTGGTGCAGTAACATTTTTGCTTCCTGCAACATTGCTTCATGATGGTTATTCCCCTTCTTGCCCTGCCAGTCTGGTAATTACTGTTTCCCAAAGTCCTAACATGAAGCAGCTCCCCACAGAGGCAGTGTCTGAAGTCATACCACTAGAATAAAGCTGATGTGTATTTCAGAGCAAGTTTCATGGCTCCTGAGCCAGTTCCGAGCTCCTCTAGTCAAGGCTTGGCCACTGAAGGGAGCCACAACCTAATTAGGTGTTGGCAATTTTGCTATGTACGCTCCAGTTGTATCCCTGGCAATAGGAGCTGGAGATCATAGAATCATAGAATAGTTAGGGTTGGAAAGGACCTTAAGATCATCTAGTTCCAACCCCCCTGCCATGGGCA
>JASSUY010029016.1:0-46689 GCA_032466535.1 Forpus xanthops
TTTTTTTTTTTTTGTTGCCCACTTTTTTTTTCCTTCCTTCTCTTAACTCTATCATCCTACTTTACCCACCTTCGCTTTGCTACTGTCAGGAACAAAAAAGAACAGCCAGTGTGCAGAGCTAGCAACAAAGCCTGCAAAGTCGCCTTCAGTACTCAAAACAGGCCATTCCTGGCATTGCAGCATGTTATTGTGCCTCTAGAGAGAAGCTGTTTTTCTGTGCATTGTGCCAAAGGTCTTTATTGTAGTCACGTAGGAATTAGCCCATTCAACTTTGAGGCAATGATCACTAGTTTCCTTCTGGCCCATCTTGTCTACAAGGAAAGCAAGCCAGGGTCTGGCTGTGTGCCCTGAGAAGAGGCACTGGAGAACTGCTTTCACTTGACTACATGGTCAACTCAGATCCTCTGTATGTGCTGTTTATTTGAGGAATAAGCAGTTAGGCCTGTGATCGGTGCTTGCTACAAGTTAGGGGAGTTGATCTACAGTGTGATTCTCAGGACAGGACTTGTGCATGCATCAGGGGAAAAGGTCAAACCTCCATCACACATAGGTACCTGCTGCTGGTAAAATACCACTGCTGTGCATCTCTGCCATACTCCTCTCTTTTAATATGTAAATCTCAGCCCTCTGCTGCAAATATGAAGAGCTTCACCACACCTTGGAGGGAGGTTGGGATGGGTATAAATGGGGCAATAGGCAAGGAGTGAGAAAAATGACAGCCTTAGGGAGAGAAAGCAGTGGAACTCAACTCATCCTATTAGCACTTGTTCACTCACACAGCAACACTCCCGTACAAAGCAAGCCAAATCTCCATTATAATCTCACATTTTTGGACCAGGTTCCTGCATATTAATTCCTATTGACTGACCCTTGGAACAGCACACTTTGATCATCTTGTTAATCAGGTATTCTTGCAGAAATACATGATGCAGTTTAAATAAGCCAGGTTAAGTCCTTGTGTACACAAGGAAGCTGTTGTTAAGAAAAGGCAATGATGAAACTACTTTTTGCAAGAAGTAACCAGAGATTGAGCACTGTGTATGCTTTGGAAAATTTCACTTAATTTGTACCATTTTTCATTACTTTCTGCTTATTATGACATGGTGTTGTCCCCTATTCATGACCAGTTTGGCTTGAAAGTCAAGATTATGCAAGCTGGGCTAGTGAAACCACCTGAGGCTCAAAGCTCACAGGGAACTCAGTACCTTCAATTTGAGGTGGCATCTCCTTTATATGGCGTGGTTTAGTCACTCAAAATACTGCTCACTCTTGAAGCTATTGCTTAAATGCTGCTCTTCACATTCACTGTGGCCCTGTAGCATGCTTCAGAGAAAAAGATCCTTCCTCCCCAGGGCACTACAGGAAGAGACCCCAGCACAGACATGGACGAAGAGTACTATTACCAGAACTGCTAACCAGTCCCAGATAGGCACCTCACTGCACACCTGACCCCACTGCCCAACCTCCCAACAGAATAACATTTGCAAAAGCATCTGATTTGCACAAATACTCATCAGTCTCAGCACCTACTGATAGCAGCAGCGACTATGAGCACAGGATAATACTATGATTTTTCAGTATCACCAGCCCATGCATCCCTCTGCCCTATTCATGTGTGGCTCAGCCTCTTAGGGACCATAACTGAGTCTTTATGAAGCCCTTGGATGGGTTTTACTGCAAAACAAAACTAAGAATGAACATGCACAATTACACTAGGACAATAGCCTAAACTTAACAATCACTTCCTGTAATTGTCTGAGGCAGCCTGCATGATGAAAAATCATCTCGTGATAAATCCTTGTTGGTCATTTACCATCATTAATCTATACTGTCAAAATGAATTAGGTGCAGAGGAGCATGTTAATTACAATGCAGATGACACTCTAGCTTTAATTATCATGACTTCAAAGTAAGCAGTGCCAGTTAATCGACCTCAATCACTACACAGGGCTGCTGGAGGAAAGCACTATTGAGCTGTCGGTATTGACGTCCAGCTTGCAGGGTCTGCAGTCACAATGCCAGCATTATATCATCTCTTTTCCAAGCTGCTCTCTATTTCTATCCACATTAGTCAAGTCTACGGGACACTTTTTCCACTGCCTTAAATTAGGGGTGACCAATTTTGTCAATATGTAGCAACCTGGCTTTATTTATAGAACACTTCAGATTAAACAGCAAAAGCTCCCACTGTCCTTTTATGCCTTTTCATTTTGCATTTAACAGCTACTTATTCATTTTACTTACCAACTAGGGCTATGTTTTTACAGCTTGTGGTTCCCATTTCAATATTATTTTATGCCATTTTCTGGAGGGCTAGGATTATGGAACAAACCTAAAACACCTGGACAGTTTGTACGGCTGTGGGAGAGCAGTTAGCCATGCTGCAAAGGCCCAGAAGTCCCATCAGACAAATGTAGCCCTTCTGTTATTGCAGGACCTGAAATTAAAAACTCTGAAAATCCATCAGAACCCTGCTGAGATTCTCCATGTGAATCCCAGTGGGCAAGCTGACCACGATCTACCTGGTATCAGCATTATGCTTCTCCAAAGGTTAACAGATAAAGTTGTTCTCCATAGTCCTGCAGACAGAACAGGAGAAGGAGGGCTCACGGGGCATGGAGACAGCATGGTAGGAAGAAACACTAATCCTAAAGCTATAAAAGTACTGGAGCAGGCTGCTCAGTGAGGCTGTGGGGTTTCCAGCAGAAGAGGCTTTAAGAAGCCAGTGTATCTGCTGCAGTGCCCAAGGCCCACATAGCCTCTTGTGTGCTGGGTGTCACTACAGTTTATTTCCTGCTGCTTGATATATACCTTGCGAAAAACCACCCTCAATTTTCTCTGAAACTGGGGTGAAAAAATGCAAAAGCCTGAGAAGATACAAGTAGCCTATGAAATGTCCTGCTTTGCTCTCTCAAGCAGAGAAAACCAAGGAAATAAGAAGTTACAGAAATCAACCAATAAAGTAAAATTAAGGTGGGGAATTTAATCACTCAGGAGATGGGAAATTCAAGGCTAGGGTACCCATGGCAACTCTATTTGTCCAAAGTGTATGGAACATTAACCTCAACTCTGTAAGTGGAAACAGAAAAAAATATGGCATGTATCACATATGAATGCATATTTCATGCAGAAGGTACTCTGTGAGGGCTACTGTGGAAGCAGTAATTTAATTTCCTGACTGCAGAGCAGGTAGGTTCATGCACAGGCAGCTCTTCTGAGACGTGAGCTAACGTCACCAGACAGAACTCTCAGCTCATCCTCACAGTTCAGGCAGGGAAGACTTGAGGTCTTGGTTTGGCCATAGTATCACATCCTGCTTTATAAGCTTTTGGCAGCTGTTCAGATTTTGTTTTGAGAATTGCCATCTGTTGATTTAGGGAATGTTGTGACGTTTCTTTCAGTTGTTGTGTCAACAAGAATTCTGCATTTCTTGTATGTTTTCTTTTTAAGCAACTAAAGCAACATTCATCATTCAATGAAGCACAAGTTCAGTTCCTGCTGGGTGACCAGGTAATTTGAACGTGAGAACCAGATCACTGCCGAGTTAGACAGCAAACAAGTTATCAAAACCCGAGGGCGTTTTGTACTTGTCTTGGGCTGAATTTTAACTCTGGGCTGGGCGCTGAGGAGTCACATGACTCACAGAAAGAGCCAGAACCAAAGCCAGCACACAGTAACCTTGTGGATGGAACTGTTGTCCTTAAAGATTCAATTTACACCAGATCGTGAACAACTGCTGGCTGGTCTACCTGGTTTTGGCTATCTAAAATCTGGCAGACAAGAATTTATGATCCTAGATAACAGCTGAGAAGCCTAATTGCAGTCAGGGGGGTGCTATTTGAAGAACTGGTTTAATAAAAATTACTGCTATCTCTTGTCAACACAGTGGGACATGGAAGCAGGCAGTCCGCTTGGTATGACCTCCCCCAGCCTGACTTTGGAAGCTCCATGTGCCATCTCATCCCAGGGCCAGAGGCAAGTTCAGGGGAGGCAGAGACCCCTCCTGCCACAGCCTGCAAGAGAAAGGAGTGTCTCTCTGCTGCACCTTGCCACATTTATTTAGCATCGATCCAAAGCAAGGAGATCTCCCACAGCACAGAAGACTGGCGTTTCCTTCACCTGCACTTCAAGATAAGAGTGCCCACATGAACTCCCTCTGCCAGACACGGCTATTGCATACCAGAGCCGACCCACAAGCTGAAGGCACAAAGTGAGAGAGGCAGGCCGAGTACAGTCTGTGCAGCCTGGTTCACACCTGTAACTGCAGATCTGGTTACCAGAAAGCAGTTCTGCTGGTCAATGGCTGCCTGAGGTCAGGCTTGTCCAGGACGGCCGGGGCATTATGCCCTGTGGGCCACCCGCCACCCATACATGTGCTAATCCACACTCTGCCCCCCCTCTTCCTTCTTGCGGAAGTCTCTGAAAACCTCAAAGTCAGCTCTGAAACAGGGGCTGATTGCCCCTCACCAGCAGCAGTCAGCTTACGGGCTTGAAACTCCTCACAGGACCATAAAAGCCAGAAATAAATCATTTTACATGGAAGAAAAGGTAGGCTTCTTGCAAATACCAACTGCAGGTGACATGAGAGGGGTGCCAGGGTCAGACCAGCTGATAAAAAGGCATGTCGTAACACCAGCATCCTTCACATGACATCCTGTTCCAGGGAAGGGGAGGACTCCCAACAGCAGCGCTGCCCTTCACTCTGACACAGGCACTCTCCTCCGTCAGGATTTGCCACCACTAGTACAAACCCCATAGCTGGCTCATGAGGGCTGGGCTGAAACTGCCAACCTCACTTCCAGAGAGCGGTTAGTAACCAACCTTGGACTGTCCTCACTGTAAGCATATTAAATATGAGCTATTCCTCACAAGGGAGAAGTCAGGATTTTATAATGGCACAGCAATGAACAGCTAAGGAAGCCAAATCTTGGGAAATGGCTCCGCATATGTTTTCACAGAAGTTACAGCAAGTTCAGGAATTAATCTGGCCAAAGACCACCACAGTATCGATAAGTTAACCTGAGTTAAGGCAGCTTTGAACACTGCTGAAAAATCCCACCCTCCAAAGGATTTCCATTTCTGAATCTCTGACCTGCTGTTTATGGAAAGGAAAGAAGTGCAGTGATGAGGCAAATGTGTTCATGAATGCATTACTGTTACCTTTCTACTCTAACACCTTACAGTAATGACTTTACCACCCATAGTTATTGCTAATCAAGATCAGCTCTGGGGGAGGAGGAGGAATCAGCTCTGCCACAAAATCTGTGCTAAGTGAACACATTCTTTCCTCATCACATGAAAGCTACAGCCCAGGCAGACTTATCTGCATCCTGTTAATGACTAGAAGTATCCCTTTTCTAGGAGTTTGCTCTTTGCTTCTTACAAGTGCTCGGCATTTTACCTGGCACTCCTCTGTACAGCAGCAAGCACACCCCGAACTGCAACAACGTTGAAGCTTTCAGCAAGCTGTGCTGAACTCACGTTTGAAGTTTCCTCAAAAGCAGCACAAGCTACTTTGCCAGCTAATCTTTCCAGCCTGCAGCTACAGAGCAGAGCTTAGCTGTGGACCTGTGTCAAAGGTACATTTGTTAACACATTTCCCCTGGAGTGCTAATTAACATTTACATCAAGTGCTATGAGAGTGCAAAAGCTTCAACACAAATACACTGCAGGGAAACGAGAGGAGCAAATTCTCTTCCCTCCCCTTCCCTCCTCCAGATGCAGTGTACTGTTTGCCCTTCAGGAGCCGGTGAAAATCCAGTTTGTTTTGTAATCTTCTGTTCTCTAAAATCAGATATTTCTGCAAGTTAATAACTAACCAGCTTCTTTTTATTTAAAAAGAACAAGTGCATTTAAAATTCTATGAAAGCAAGGCGCTGCTGGCACTGGTGCAGGCCAGCCCGCGTGTCCCCCCACTGAGTCTCAGCCTGCTCACACAAAATGACAATATTTTATGATTTTATAATAAACATAAATAAAGGCATATCAACACACTTTCACTTGCATCTTGAAACAAGACTGAACCCTCTTAAACTAAACACTAAGATGGCGAACAAAAACACAAGTATCTGTAGCTGGATCTTCAAATTGCCAAGTTTTGGGATGCTGACAAAACAGGCTCTAATGAGTAATATTTGTACCCACAATAAGATGTAGGAAAAGCTATTTGCAAACACGAATTTGCACTTGAAAAAAAATGCAAAGGCAGTTGCTGAAGTAGTTGGTTAATCAGCTTTACTTGATATTATTTCTCAATATTTATTGAGAAAAATGTGCTATCACATTGAAGGAAAATGTTTTAGACCACATTCAATGTAACAAAAACATGGTTGAAAAAAACCCTCTGAGTTTTTCCCAGGGGCAACATTTTTTTTTCCATTTTTAAAGAAAATCTGGAAAACTCCAGGTTTACAGAAGAAAAATCATATTCTATGAGCTGCACAACAGTAGTATGCAAAACTTCACCGGGTTCGTGAACTTTGAGGCCATGAGAAATGCAGATTATTATTCAATATATTCTGTCCTGCCACAATCATGCATCCTGCCCAAGGCTCCAGGAACTCAAGTCTGTATCTAAAAAAGTGCCAGTATTCTTTAAATAAGGCATACCTGCAGACGTAGAGAAGTTTATCTGAGCAAGGGGCACAGCTGCATGTTACTGCCAGAACTCACTTTCTAACTCTCCACCTCCACAGAAATCAGGATCTGAGCTCAATAATATATACTATGAAAACATAGATGTTTTGATTGCAAACTTCTCTGGAGTTCTGTGAACATATTTTGTTGTCCACTTGCCAAATATGTGGGGTGAATAATTTTCAGCCTCAGTGTTTACAAACTGCTCTCATTGTTTCATCCCTTTTTTTGTGCTGCTTGCTTCTGTCTTTTCACTGGATAGCCAACTTTGTAAACAAGAAAATGAAAATAGCAAACAGCAACAGCAATGCATATTTTTATTGGAGGTACTCCAGTGCAGGACCCTAAGCATTAATGAGGCCACTGTTTGGGCAGTACTGCAGGAGATGCACCAAGCAATCAATGCCCAGCAGATATTTCAACAGGACAAAGTGATTATATTTCTTTTGCTTGACCAGCTCTTGAAACCAGACATGTTTTCATTAGATACGCACTTCTCTATATTCACCAAGAATGTTTTTAATGAACAACAAATATATTTAGTAGATTGCCTGTTTCCCAAATTCTCTGTCTTAATTACTGTTACTCTGTCAGTAACTCCTATCAAGAAAAGACATTTCTGAGCTAGAATCTGAACTGGCACATTTCTGACGTGATCTCCCAGAGACCCTTTCTCGAAAGGTGAATGTCTGGACTGAAATCCTGGCCTCAGCCCAGGCAACAGCAAAACTCCCACTAGTCCCCTCCAAAATTTGTGAAGACAAAACACCCCAGGATTTTCAGGGAAATCAAAATGGAGGTAGAATGCCCAGCTCCCAGAATACTAATAATTTCATTTCATGTAGCAGGATGAGATGAATATAAACATGCTAACCTGTCCAAATTGGAAACCTTTCAAACTCCAAGCACAGGAAACAACAAGGGTTTTTTTTCGGACAGGATGTCAGAGCTACCCCTGTGGTTATATGTGAGCTGAGGACAATGTTGTTACACCAGATCAAATTACAAACACAAGCAAACAGAAAACAATCTCAGAACCTCATTGTCCAGGATTTCACAAGCAGCACAGCTGACCCATTAGGAAGGTTAAATGCTCTCAAGCAAGCTCTGGGAGAATATGAGGAGTTTGCTGCTGGACATTGAGTTCCATGCAGTTAAATGGTCAATTTGTTTGCCCAAATTAATGCTTATCTTACTGCAGGCTTGCTGTGGTTTCACTAAACACAATTGCCCTGCAAATCCTAAAGCAGTGGCTGTGCTAAAATTACAAGAAGCTTCTGGATTTTTCAAGCACCTAAGAAAACTATTTGGGTGGTTTCCATAGCACAGAAACCTGTAGTTACTCAGATATTTGAAACTTCCAGCAATGCGGGCGACAGTAGCTTAACCACACACATTACCATTTCGTTTCTATTTCTAATGTTTAGCACAACCTTGCTCTAAGGAATTTCTGAAGTTGTTTACAAGGTCTGATGCAAAGGTTGCGTTCAGTCTGGTCAAAGGGCAATGGTTTACTGAAGTCACTTGCAAACAGCAGAAAGAGATAATATTTTCTGTAACTGGGAGGGAGGGGGGATAAGTCCTCACCTGGTACCAAGCACCATTAGAGACAGGGCTGGTTTCCAAAATATTCGTGCCTTCATTTTCTTCCATGTCTGATTAGTTGCAAAACTTCTGTTTCCAATGAAAAACATTAAATCACCCTCTGGGCAAAACCAAACCAAACCGTGCAGGCTTTAGTATCTCAGTTTGCGAAAGCCCTGCAGTAAGCCACAGGTCACTTTTATGCTCACTGGTCTAATCCAAGGACGCAGATCCCAGTTCCTTGCTGGATTTCACACAGGTTGGCCTTTGTTCTAAGCCTTGATAGCTCCTCTTGTCAGGCATTTATCGCCCCCAGACTTTTCTTGCAGATCCAGGTTTTCACATACAAATGGCAAATGACTACAGCTTCTCAGGACTATAGGAGAACTGACACCGAACCTCTCTGATCTCTCAGGAGAAGCCAGACAACAGAGTGCAATACCTGGCCACACATCTCTGCTGGGAGAGCTGGCCTAGACCATAAAATCAGAAGAAAGGTCACCCAGCAACCAACCACTCCACGTCACTGCAGTAATAAAGCCAACTTACATTCAACTTGTTGCTTGGGTAAATAAATATTTTTACTAGATGAAAGAAACCCTGAAAGGATGGCAGAGGGATGATTGTTCTGAGCTGCAATATATTCAATTTGCTCAATGCAAACCTTTCAGCAAGACATGGTGTGGGCCACATAAAAACCCACAAAGCTCTGTTTGCAAATCCTATTGGGGTCAAACCCCTAAGCATGTCTCCCTTTTAGGATGAACAGATCCAAGTGCCCCAGCAAGGCTGGGTGGGTAAGCCCAGTAGGGTCCCTTGCAGCAAAGACCATGAGCTCCCATCCAGGACCAGCAAGATTTTCATCTGCCATATGTTCAGCTTAAAAAAGTTCCACTCTCTGAAGTCTACATAAAATAGGGATGAATTTACAAAATAGCCCTCAGTTTCCTGCCAGTAAGTAAAAATCAGGCTATACCATAGGGCTACCTAAGGGAGCTTTCTTAAGCAGACTGTTTTTCTCAAGGCATGGGGCAACCACGTACCTAAAGGCTCACATTCAATTTAGAACATGACATTCCTCTCCAAACATACCAGTGTTATAGAGAGGGGTTACAACAAATGTACATAAAAGTAGGTAACAAAAGATCAATCCTCTTTGTTCTGTTTACACTGCATATCAGGCAGTGCCACTGCAGATAGCTGCTGTCCTAAAATTTCGAAACTGACTGTGACCTCTGGCGTCTATTTAAAGACACACATGGCTTCATTTTCAGTGCAGCTGCCCGGCCTTAACCTTTTTTTTTTGGTGGCAACTATGCAGAAAGATTAAAGTTAATTCTGTCAAAATATAAAATACTTTATTCAAACATTCATGTTGGCAGCATTGTTAAAAAACAGCACTACAGGGATCTGATTTGTAGACCTCCTTCTGCCCCTGAAGCACAAAGTGTGTGATTTGCTTCAGACCACATGCTTAAATATATACTGATCTTTTCATTAATCAAATTGATTTTCCTGAGATATTTCTCAGCAGTTTAATTAAAACTGGTCTTCAAGGAGTTTGAGATTACATTTTACAAACTTGTTGGAAACTAGAAGTGTCTGTCGAGGCTAGGACATGAATAGCTCCAGGCCTGCGAGCATTGTGATTAGTGTATGTCTAACTCTGAACCAGGTGTATGCATTGTTGATTATATAGTCATTTCAAAGAAGTGAAGTCAAATTACAAACAGGCACAAAGTGTAGGGGCAAAGTTGTCTCTTTATGGAGAGGCAGTAAAGCATAAGAGTGCAGATTTGAATACCAGCAACCTAATTTGTCTTTGCCATCAATTCAGTGATTTTGAGAGGTGAATCAAAAGCTCTGTGCCTCATTTTCCCCACGTGAGCTGCAAGACTAGTATAAGAACAGGTGGTTGTGCACTGATTATATTCAATACCTTCATCAAACTTGCATCTCTGTCCACTGACACATAGACTCCCTCTATCATTTGCCCACACAAGATGAAGGAAAAGCAAAGCTGACTTACCCCCGCAGGGTGTGGGCAGTAGTGTACCACCACCCGGGGCTTCTCCCAGTGGCTAGCCCACAAGCCTACAGTCCTGCAGGCCCCAGGCACATGCTCATTCCACTGCCGCAGCATAGCTCAGCAAGTTTGAAATAACTTGAGGCTCACTCATAAACTCACTACCCAACCAACAGCCAACCAGCCAAGGTACTCCCTTCCCAGCTGTAAGATTCTGCTACACACAGACTGCTGCTATGAATATTCACTGAGTTTAAATCTCACTTTCTGTGATCTTCTATGCCCAGGTCATTTTCTAACAGCCAAAGAGCTTTCACAGTGCAGCACCGGACAGCCTCTCCAGAACCGATCCTGGCTGCCTGCTGTAGCCATCACAATGCTGCATGAAGACTCCCTGGGGTCCCTCTGGCCACCCCGCTCATCCAGCTTGGGCAGGGTATAAGACAGGGAACAGGAACTATACCAATCTTTGCCCCAATTATTCACAAGGGCTGTTTATTGTAGCAGCTTCAAGGACTGATTTCCATGATTCGTTTTACTCTCTTGGGCAAAAATCTCTGATTGCTAATTGCCTGCTGAATTTTAAAGAGCGCAGGCAAGGGGCCTGTCCAGATTATCAAATTGCTTTGCATTTTGTTTTTTTCTCTGGTTTCTCTTTACAGGTCACCCATTTAGTGACATATTAGCTATCTTCCAGAGCAGGCAAAGCCAGCCTTCTGAAGTTTGCTTGCACTAAATAGCAAGGAAAAGTACTGTCTCTCATTATCCACGTAGGTGTCCGTGCTATGTCTTCTGCTTTGATGACGTTCTGTGGTAGTAATTTTCACAGGGGTTTTTGGTTTTGAATTGGCCATTTCCTAATTTAAAACAGAGCAATCAAAGGAAACACTTTCCCCATATGCAGCATAATGTAAGATAAACTTTCCTATGGTTGCTGTGGAAAAGCAAACTCACAAGGTCTTCAGCTTCAACCTTTAACATAAACCAGACATCTGTTCCAAGTTGTGTTAGATCACAGGAAGGATAGCCCACAGCTTGATTTACTTCAGACTAATTTAGGAAATCAGGACTCTCCCTATATATGAGTCACTAACTGCTTGGGCAATGACAGGCCAGACTTTCATGTCTGCAGCTCAGTGGTTTTCTCCTATAAAACAAGGGTGACAGCTCTTCCCACGTCAGAAGGTGACTTGTGGCTGGAGGATCTTGCCCCAGGTATCAAGCCAGAAACTGACCTTTTCAGCCCATTTGTACATATGCAGTCCTGATGTCAAAGTCCACCAGGAAAGGGAAGGAAAGGAAAAAGGGAAAGTGGAGATGAGCCTAAAGGTGGCTTTGAAGCGCAGTCCAGGAGTGGAGATTAGGAAGTGAGAGCTGTAATTGCAGCTGGGTACTAGTTTCCTTTTCTATTTCAGGAGAGCCCACAGCATGGTGCAGTCGAGCTCTCTCCCTCAGAGAGCAGGCAACACCACCACTCACATCTGCAGGAGAGGCTGTTAAATGGAAGGGGCTATAGACAGAAGAACTCAGCATTTCTAAAGCAGAGGCAAGTAGAAAGCATCACAAACATGCCTGAAATGACTGGTATTCTTTCTGGACCAGCAGGGAAAGCTGAAAACTGTTTCTTGTTTTATTTCATAAGGAAATTGCACTGTATTACCTGTGGGTTCTGCCTGATTTCCTTGCAAGAGGCATGAGAGATCCTGCAAGTACCTTGCTGAGCAAATGGCTGCTGGCCAAGCGCATGCCATCAAGAAGTCCCACCAGAGGGAAGTTGCCAGTGCTACAGAGATGGGTACATTTGACTTCAGGCTGGGAGAGGCTTTATTCTAAGCTGCCTCAGACCTGGCAATGCCAGGCCGCTAGTGACACCTCAACACTGTTCATATCTCACCAAGCTGGATGTTCAGCTGAACACAGAGCTGCTGCTAGCAAAAACCTCGGACCTCAGGTCCTACAGGCCTTTGACCGAGCCCTGATAAGGCTGCCTGTTACAGAGCCTGCCCTGGCCTGCCAGTAGCAAGCTGCTGCCACAGGTAAACGTGTCAAAACAGGTTAATGGACATCCTGCTCTAACTTTAATGCTATTAGTCAACATTAAACTAAAGGTTTACATTTTTTTCCTCCCTAAGATAAGCTGCAAGGCAGGGATCAGGGATGCTGTGAGAAAACATGGACTCTTAGTATAGTGAAATAAACCTGTTTTTTCCAGTTAGGAAAGACTTGTGAGCTGAACTCACAAGTTATCACAGAAATGATTGCATCCTAAAGATCATCGCAAAGGGTTTACGGTTTGGTATTTGCTAGGCATACCTTGAGTGTTTGGCCATTATAAATCTCTTCTTGTTTAGGAAAGAAGTCCTATTTTGCATCATACTGCACTTATCTGTTAGCAAAAGCTGGGGCAGAATCTGAAATATCCAGATTCTGCATATGCTGGTGTTTGCAGACAGTCCTGATGCAGTACAGCCTGTCTCTTAGCTCCACAATGAAGAAAATGCGCTACAATTGTGAAATCACTGCCTAACTACCTAGTTGGTAAGGACAGCCACTGCAGTCCTCTTTCCTTCTTGGCCTGTGTCCCATTTACCACATGTTACTGGATATATAGAAAAGAGAATGGCAATATAAAGTACAAGCTCCACAGACAGAAGACATGTCTTCTGATTTCCTCTTTCACCATGGCCAAGTAACTCAGCCTTTGCAATTCATTTTTTTTTTCTCCTGTCATGACTGTATTTACCATCCTTCTGACAGCCCCTGAGTTCTCCCAAGGAATGGGTATTTGCAAATAGGGTTGGAGTAAGGAGCAGGAGAGACCAATCCCTTCAAAACAAAGCTACATTACCTACGATGAACAAGGTGCTGCAGGAGACTCTTAGCACTGGCCTTTGCTTTGCAGAAGAAGGAGGTTTCTCCTTGCCTTGTTACAAACCAAGACAGCCACTCCATTTCACCCTTCTTTTCATAAACTCTCTGTGGCACCACAAACACCTTGCAACATTAGATGCCAGCTTCCTGATGTCAGCCATCCCAAGAAAAGTCCAGCCCACCACAAGATCAGAGCAATTGAATTCACTTTGTTTTTCCCCAGAAAGGAAGGGTGGGTTTGTACAATCCCTCAGTCTTCAAAATTGATCACACTTGGGAACAGCAAACCCAGGCACCCAGAAAAAGTTACTGTTGCACTACCATACTGAAGGAAGCCATGACCATTTTTATCCCCATGGGAGGAAAGCCTGTGCTAAACCAAATACTTGGATGCATTAAATATTAGATGCCGACATCACAAAGTATTAAGTAATGGTACTTGTAAAAATATTAAATACAAAAAAGTTATTACTTCCTATTCTCCACGGATGTCACACACTCAGTAGTGACCTTACTGCTCATCAGTCAACAGCAGAAAAAACTAACAGTTCTGGCATAATTTTACATGAGCTGTAACAGAACCTGTGTCACTGAACGCTGCTCAGTATTACAGCTAAGCTAAGATGAACTCTACCCAGCATCCCTATACACATCAAGCAGGTCACCTCACAGTTATTTCAGTGCCTTGCTGACTCAGAAGTAATATAAAGAGCAGAGGATAGATTGTATCTGTATTTAAAAGTGCTGCTCAAAAGCACATTGCTGATGTACTATCAAGACAAAACTTCAACTTGCAGAAGAAATAAGTGAAATTCACGGGAAATTGCTGCTTCCGCAGAAATAAATTTAAGTTCTATTTTGTCCTAACAACTTGGAATTTCTTAACGGCAATGTGAAGAGCTTCCAGACAGTGCTAATTACTGTTTCTACCAAATACATGGTATATTTCTAGCAGTATATTTTCCTTAAGAGAAGGAAATATTCTGAATTGTTACCTGAGGGAACAGGAACTGCTGAGAAAAACCACATGACCCACAGAAATCTCACCTGTACCGCAGCTCAATGAAATACAAGCATTTCTACATACATTCCTGTAGAGGGGAGGCAGAACTGAACCCCAAGGAGGGATCTAAGATAATGGGGAATGACCCTAACAATGTCTGAGCCATATTTTAAAATTAATGGCTATGCCCATACATTTTTTTGTGGTGCTCAGCCCATGTCAGGGAGGTTTAAAAAGGCAGAGATTAATCCTCATTTGGCCCTAATGTAATTTCTGGTAGCCTATGCAAGCTTAAACAATACAGCAAGCCCTTAAGCAAATGTCCGTGTCTTTGTAGTCCACAGCAATTGCTCTCACATATATAGGATGCCGAGAAATAGCACTTTATGTGCAATCAAACAAATGATACCTACATGTAAAAAACCGTTTTGAGGTGTTTTCACTGCCTTTGAATAAAATATCAACAGGAACAAAACGAATAACCAAATTGCTCTAAAACATCCCTTAGGGTTGACTGGAGGAAAGCTACTGACATTACAGCAGCACCCTCTAGTGCTGCTGTAATCATACGGCATAGAATATCCCTTTGGTCAGTGGGGATCAGCTGGCCTGGCTGTGTCCCCTCCCAACTCCTTATGTACCCCCAGCCTATTGCTGGTGAGGTTGTGTGAGAAGTAGAAAAGGCCTTGATGCTGTGCAAGCACTGCTCAGCACTACCAAACATCCTTCACGTTATCAACACTGTTTCCAGCACAAATCCAAAACATAACCCCATACCAGTTACTACCAAGAAAATTAACTTTATCCCAGCTAAAAGCAGCACACAGTCACAATAAAATAGGTGCATAAGTGCAAGTCCATAAGCGAGCTAAAAGTTTACATGGCACAGTGGTGAACACAAAATAAAAAGATAGAGGCAATATTGAGTGTGTAAACCAGGGTGGATGAGAACCATCATTTGGAAGTGGAAGGTTAGGTATGACTTTAAAAAAAACACAACCCACTTGTTGCTCTCCTTAAGTCATGGAGCCGCTGCAGGGCAGCCAAGCCATAATGACCACCTTTCCTCCACCTCACTCACTGCAGCTGTAGGGAAAGCCAAGGAAGAATTCAGTTGCTTCAAGCACTATATACAGATACACCCATTAAAAGCCTTCAACAACTCAGCCTTCATTTTCCCCACACTGCTCTGTGTTATCCTTTGTGTCTGGGATGCATGGATCTGAGATCCTACTAAATCAGACAGAAGTATCAGGCAATGGTGACATTCTGCATCTGCGCTCAGATCCAAGGATCACATCTTATGGTCTGAGCTGTAGAAGGGGTAGGACAAGAGATCATCACGTCCACGCTACTGCTAAGATGTGTGTGCATCTAAGCCCCATAAAGTGCTTTTGTCTGTCTTGAAGTACAGACCTATTTTTATTATTTGGCTGTAATAATTCTGCTTGCCCCACTTGCAGTTGTTAGAATCTGCCTTTCTTCAAGTGCTTGAAACTGTGGCAAGGCCACAGCTATAGTCACACTGGGTCTGTCCCTTCATCTCATATCCCAAACAGGTAAGGCAAAGATACAAAACTCCCTAAAATAGGACAGGTATATATTACACATCAGGAAACCACACCAATGAGATGCCAACACAGAAACACTAACTAGTATTTCTGTACTTTCTTCTACATGGGAACCTGCAGAAGCACAGCTAAATCTATCAGGTCCCCAAACAATCATCTATGTAGATAACGGACAAATGAACACACCTGAGGGAGTTACCTTACTATCTGACAGTTCCTCCTCCTGCTTATCCCTGCCAGTTGGAGTCACCTTCGTATTACCCTGTCTGGGTCTCAACCAAACAGCTTGTCAATCATTCTTATTCTTCAAGACAGAGAGGGAGCAGGGAGATGATGTAAGCTGTTAAAGAACACGCACTGCATTTGCTAGTCCATCTTTTGTGGTGCTGCCCGATTGATCATACTATCAGGCTTATGAAAATAACATAGTAGTAAGAAATTGTTTAGAAGGTTCTGTTCCTCATTCATATATGTGGCTTCATTAACTCAAAAGTTGTGACAGTTTGCTATAAACTAATGAATGAACCACTAACTTGGGACATCTTTCATTATCATAAAGCTATTTCCTGCCTGCTTAACTAAGCTCAGAGAATGCTCTAGCAAAAGGAAAGGAGAAGCAGACCCTCTTGGGAAGTGATAAATGCTAGAGGTCGAGGGATATCCTGAGAGTTTCAGCACAGCTAAACACACTGGATTCTCTCCTTAGCAGGAATAAAGAGCCTCAGCCAGTCTGGGAGGCTGGAACAGGGAATTAAACCGCAGCAGCACTTCTGAGTAGCAGAAATATCTGCGGATCCAACAGTCTAACTTCCACCAGCACTGTATAAAACCAGATCAAAAAACAGTCACAGCAAGCATAATTTTTGATCTAAACCCAAGACTAATTTTACATGGAGGCATGTAGACATCAGCCTTTTGAAGATTAACATAGCAGTTGCAGAACTGTCCACCAAGCTTTGTAGTTTGGGTTATTAATCACATGGTTCCAAGAAACACAGACAAAAGAGTATTTTAAGAGCAGAAACGTTCATGATACACAGAAATAAGAAGCAACAGTTTTCTGCTGGCACAGGCACAGCCTGAAGCGACTGACTGGAGAAAACGATTCTTTCCATTCTGCCCACTAAGTATGGCAATCCTTTCCTCCCCCTTCATATCATATCAGTACTTGATGTTCCCAACCATGAACTACAGCAGGAGGCTATCCTTGCCTCAAAGATTTTTACCTTTTTTCCCCATGCTCTCTGGCTTGGTACTTGTACTTTAAAAATTGTATCTTATCTGAAAGACAGGCATGAAGAACTTTATGACAGGTATCTACATAGATACACTGCCTTCTCACAAGCAGCGAGTTTACAACAACTGAGTTTCGGGAGCAAAAAGGAAGGAAATACCAGCTCTCCAAGGACCCTGCCCAGAGAGTGGTTTGTTAACCACCTGCAGGTGACCTGACCTCATCCTAAAACACTCTCTAGAGCAGGCAGCAGGTCTATCAGCTCTCCTTAGGGCTCTGACTGACACAGTTTTAGGCCTCCCAGTCAGGTCTGTATTTCTGCTGCTTTTTTTGAGTGGTGTCTGTTTTGAAAGCTGAAGCTGACCTTTTGCCCAGCAAAGTATTTAGGGCCTTCTCAGCCTCTGAAAAAACAAATAAGGGAGAATTCAAGTCCGACCCACCTTTAATTTGCTTTCATATACACTGCAGTCTGAAACAGAGGTGGTCAAACACGATCATTCCTGCTTCCTCTGCCTAGTAGTATCCTTTTGTGCACATGTAATTTAGCCTCAAAACATTGCTTGTAATTAGGTATCACAGCAGAACCCAAGCCCTTATGTTTCCCACTGTAGATACCTATTTCCAGGGTCTTGTCTAACCAAAACCAACTGTAACACAGACTGACCTCTCTCTCTGCAAGAATAAATATAACTCAGATGATTATACGTATTAATATTATGTGATGTTATCAACCATAACAACACCATATACCACATTCCCTTCATCATTCCTCTGAAGGTTTTGCTATCTCTCCATCACTCCCTCTTGAATGGGTTACTGGGGAAAACGTTGCTTCTCATCAGCATTTGTCAAGTTCTTCCACTATAAAGACAGAACCCTAGAGCTTTAAAATTTGCCTTTGAACTTTAATCACTACATTGTCCACTTCATAAATTCTCTCCTACAGCAGCACAATCGTATTGCCAAATAACACTAATAGAAGAGAAGGAATTGTGCGACATGGTAATTTCAGATTTGGTGATACAGACATGCATACCCCAGGGACATTTGTAAATGTATCTGTGTGTAAATTTTCATCCTCCCTCCACTGGTGAGAAAATACTGTGGTTGCAGAAGAGATACAAATTTTGTCCTCCCTGGTCTTGTGCTGGAAACGACTCAGACAGGATCCCACAGGGTTCCCAAATAGTCTGCAGCATTTTTGAGACTAGAACAGTTTCCAGGCACTTACTGTTTAATCATTGCTGCACCTCACAGAATACCTAAGTGTGGTTCCCTGTTAACTTACATGAAACACATCGGCTAATGGACCAATTCAAGGCCAACAAAGGAGTCAGATTTGAGAAAAAAGTGTTTGTACCACCAGATCTTGTGTCCCAAACCAATGGTAGTAACAATACCTTTTGCATAAGTGCATTTCTGACTGTTGCTGATCTGTATGCTGACTTGGCTACTGAAACTGAAAAGAGCCTCTGGTCATATGGAACAACTACCCTGCCTTCCCTCTTGAAGTGAAAGTGACTTAAGAGACAAGGCTATTCACAAACCACTCAGAAACCTCTATGTGTTAGGTAAAAGAATTTCCATTACTGACAGATAAAAAACCTAAACAACTTCAGAAGCATGCTGGTGGCTTCCAGGCTGAAAGAGTTAGTACAGTGTGAGCTGTTTAAGATGAAAAAGGAGCACTTAATAAGAGAGAAGCAAAAAAGCTGGGAAAAGGCTGAAATGTTTATAAATCCAGAGTTTTGGCACTTAAATTTGGTGCTGAATAATATCCTTTCCTAAATGGAATTTCTTTTATGAATGGAAAATAAATCTCTTTGAGACTATACCCAGATTTTTTTAAGCTCAACACAGTTTGCCCTAAAGGATGCAGAAAGGGAACAATTCCAGCTATTCTGTGTATTAATTTTACCTAAGTAAACCAACAAAACTCCTGGTTATGAAAAGAAAGTGATAATAATAATTCGTGAGGCTGCTTTTCAAGTGAGCATTACAAATAAGAAGGCTAAAGCTGAACTATGACATTAGAAACTTGAAAATCGACTCGTCATGGTCTAAATAAGAAAGTATAGTAAAAGCACTGCTTTCCTGTTAAACTAGAAGCCTAAACTTAGTCAGCACTTCCTTTTTTTTCGTTGGGTTATTTCAGCTTCCCAAAATGAAGAAATAAAAAGTAGTGAGACAAGGCTGTTGTGAAGACAGCTTTGTGCCAGCAACAGAGTTTGTGTATTTGTCACCAAAGTAATAATTACGGCACTTTTTTTAAAACCCTATGAAAATATGCAAGTGTCAAGTAGATTCAAAGAGCACATGGTTCCATGGAAGTGATCACATCCCTAAAAAGAAACAACCCACAAGCAACAGAGCCTGAGAGTCAGGGAGGTGAGAATCCATACAAAACAGAAAAGGCTAAAAAAGAATTCTTAACAGAAAGGGATGAAGGATGACTGACAGCCCTCGTTGGATTTTTGGCCAGTTGCTTTTTGCATTTCTCCCATGTGGGTATAAGGAACTACCCAAGCTTCTTTACAGTTTTCCAGTCATGTTCACCATTGGATGCCCATGACTCAATTCAACACTACAAATCAGAACAGCATAAGAACAGTAGTAACTCAAAAACTTTAGCTGGGAATTAACTGCAGATTAGTCTAATGCTGAAGCTAAATGTGCCTTGAGTATTTCCCGCTGATATCAAAAATCCCCAGTCTATGCTATTTTTTAAGGAACGGCACCTTCATTATCAGAATAACCAGGCAGATGTCCCCAGCAATCCTTCCTCTCCTGTTGCTCTGAAGAACAATAAATGATTAATCATATCACAGCAGATGCAGTGTGTTTTCCAGAGAAAGGGAAAACTAAGGTCATGGCACATGCAGCACTTCGATCACTGTGGGTCAATCATGAATCATGTTAATTTAAGGAGAAAAATAGAAATTGTGATGGTCTTATACCACAAATGCTTTGGAAGAGTAAACTGAGATGAAGTCAGAGCATTTGTAATGTTCATATAAATCACAACCCCCCTGTCAAGTAGGGGTCATATATTACAGGATATGAAAATAGAGCCTCCTTAGTTCAGGAGATGTGAGGGGCACATGTGTCCTGCTACTAATCTGTATTTGGCCAGAGTTTGTAATGGTTTCAGCTACACCTTGTGATACATTATGCCAAGCACAAACACAGAAATATTTCCAGCACTAGAACACACAGAACAGGAAAGATGACTTGCTGAGCAGGCTCCTCTACATAGCTGTCCAGCTCCATTTGCAATATTGGAAAGCAAAGCTGGGTTATAGGAATTTCAAATGAATTTCGATTGTCTGAAGAGCCTTGATTCCAAAGGGAAAAGAGGGACCATCTCTATGTGGTCAAATGCTGGCAGCTAATAAATTCTTCCAGCCTGGCATAGCTTAAAGCATTCTAGATTGTTGACATACAACCTATTAAGTCCTACCCAACTCTGTCTAAAATAGGGCTATATGGCTACATATAAGCATATTATGTACTGTATGACTTAGCAGATTCCTCCACACTCTGGTAAGAAACATCTGTTAGCGTTACTTTCCCCTACCAGTCATACATCTGCTTTCAGTCATACATAAGATATTATATGTTTTACAGAAAAAAAAAATCCATGTAAACGCTTTATTTCCGTCTGTATTCTACACACATGTACACAGCCAGATATTTCATTCTCACTCATTTTCAGAAGAGCAGCAAGTTGGGAATCCAAAACAACCTTTATTAGCATAAAAAGTACATATTCAGTAATCAATACTCAAATTCGTTCCCAGCATCTGGCATGTTTGATACATCTTTCTGTATCTGCTACAGTTGAAGGATGAAGGGATTGTGAGTTGTCAGAGGTTTAGGGCTAGAGGGGTATTGCTCGTGGAGTTCTTTCTTTGTCCTTTTTTAAGTTATGTAAACAATTCAGGGCGAAACCTGTACAAGCAGAATATTAGCTGTCATTTCTACACATAAAAGTTAAATAAAAACCAATTTCAGCTATACAAAAAGCAATATAAAAATGCATGACATGCATCAGAAGAAAATGTAGGAGGACATGGCAAGTGAACATACCTTAAAAGTTAGTTCATATTGGAAATTCTCTGTAAATATCTGTATGGCTTAACATGAAAAACATTATAAAATTACTTGGTTCCATAAGAGATCTGTACAGTTGCATCTATTTTAACTCATTACACACAAATATATTAGACTGATTAAAATGAATATAAAAGATCATTCAAGTTTAACATTTCAAGCTGCCTATTGATAGAGTAACCAGACAGAGGTAGATGTCCAAAATCAGTGGCCAAGCTATTCTAGCAAGACCTTTTAGCTAGCTTGTCAAATTTCTACATTCAAGGCCAATGTGAAAAGATGAAGGATGTCTTTCAAAAAGGGACCCAGAAAACCTGTACTGGTGGAAGTAGCTTCAATTATACTGCTGAAACTAAAGAGTATATAAGGATACGTCATTTCCAGACCACTGGATCAAGCACTAAAGCTCATGCAGTCATTTTAACATAAGTGAAATTAACTTGCTCATTTCCTATGCTTGTTTTAGAAGCTGAACCACTGCTACTAATGTGGCTCCTAACTAGTCAAAATAAGACTGCAGGGTACCACGGCGGCGGATATCACACGTCCAGCAATGGAAACCACCTCCCAGTGAATTGGCATGGCGGATATTCACTTTAATTGTAGAAATGCCTGCAAGAAACATATATCACAAACTTTAAAGTTAAAATCTCAAATGCATGTGGTAAGCTTTGATCAGAACATTAGATAATGCTTCAGCGGATCATACAGCTAGATAGAAGTACTGAAAGTATTTCCTACTCCTTGTTAAGAATTTATTTTCCCAAATTCGAGGCAGAGAACAAGCTAGGAAGACAGCTGGCTTGTTTATTCCAGTGATACCCTCAGGAATAATAGCACGTGGAGGACAGACACTGTTTGAGGTGTTATGATGTGCCAGTAATAAGAAGATAAATTCATGTTTTGCAGTATGTGAAAAATTAGCTGAAATTCTGCTACAATAAATGATCAAGGCACACTTTAACCTGTTTGAGCATTTATGGTTCAGACACTGAATATGCTCTTTCAAGTGCCTTTCAAGAAAAGCAGCATTCAAAATACAGAGTTCTGAATCCCTTTTTCATGAAAGGGGAAAGAGTCTGTTGTACTTACTACCTAGGTTAAGCTTCCTCCCACTTCTTTTTACTCTGATATTTCAGCTGTGGCTCAGCTTATATGAAGTCCTGCCAGATGGACTAGGATCAGAAGACTTCTCTGTTATGAAGCTTGCCTTTTTGCTTCTTGGTACTTTCAAGAGCTAAGAAGCAGCTCAGTGGAATCCATCATGTAGGTCAGCAGCAGTTTTGTTCCCAAAAGACCCATTTCAGTCCTAGAAACTTACTGACTACAGAAGTTTATCTAGAACTGATACAAAATGTGACGTCCAAGCACGAAAGATATGTGATGATTAGCATCAATAGCCTCATTATTAAATACTTTCAAACATTTATAAATCCTCAACTCCTTGGTCATGCAGAAAATTAAAACAACCTGAGACTGAAAAGCTAAGGGATTCACTAAGGGTTTCCAGTCTTTAAAAACAGAATAAAGCATTAGATTGCATGGTTCCCACATGCAATCATCTCAGATTTGAGGGAAGCTTCAGTAAGTGCACTTGCATCCATGGCACCAACCCTTCTTCCAGGTTCACAGTTGCTATCTTCCACCTTTGGATCATTCTCTCCTTCCCATCATTTTGTCCCTTTAAAGGAGTCTTCTGCTACTGGTCAGTATTATCTTTTACTCTGTAACACAATGATTCCCTCACTTCTCTTGACTTTGCATCTACCCACCAGTCTTCTTTCTATCCTGTCAAGTTTCACATCACCATCTACTTATCCAGCAGAAATAGTCAGCTGACAAGCAACAGTAGCACCAAGCAACCTTGCCACCTTCCTGCTGACAAACTATGAGCCACAAGTAGATCTACCTACATCTTTCCCTCCCAGCATGGTGGATTAAATGCATGAGTTCAGTTTTTTAAGTGTTTATTAGTCTTTGCAGTGAGCAGTGCGTTAGACTTGCAGATTTTATATTCAATTACTATTCTCCTACCACTGCATATCTAAATGAATTCCACCCTCTCATGAGGTTACATCTCACAGAACTGAAATTCTCCATAAAGGAGCAGAAATACATGGGTTAAGCTGTCTTAATTTGACAGTCTGAAGTACCTGAAGTTTGAAACTAGAAAAATCTGAAGCATTTTGGCAGTGAGGGATAGCCAGCTCTGCATCACTGAGCAACATGCACCATCAGCCTCTCCAAGACAGATTTTGACCACCGAACTGAACAGTTTTAAATTAAAAAAAAATTCACTTGAAAGATGCTAGCAGTAACTTTAATTGCTATTCATACCTTTATTTGCTGCAAGCTGTAGGGACACAAGATGTAAAAAGCACATATTTCCATGACTGAAGTATCCAGGAGAGATATCACTGAATGATTCTTACTGGCTAATCTAATTCTTTGAGTACTTTTTCTAGTGCTAGATGCTTTGACTACTTTAAGCAAAACCTTTGTTCATCCTGATGCACATAGCTGGTATAGCAATCATTTTGGTTTAATGTATGTTGAAATATGTTAGGACATACCCAGATTTTCAAACATCTTCTGAATTGATGTCTCATTGGCATCCACCATCACACGTTTCTCATCCAGCATTAGGACATTCATGGAGAGCCACTTAGAAGACATCCACAATGGGTGATCTAAACACATGAGAATGAACCTTCTACTGTACCATTGTTGCCCCATATTATCTTAAGAATACTCTTGGAATTGTTAGAAAACACAGAGTGAATATACCATCTGGGATGAGTGGCACTGGGGGTTGAATCACAGTCCAGCCTGCTTTCTTGAAGAGCTCAATCTGAAAGAGCAATTTAATTAGAGTCTTAGAGTATTACATTATGTCTTCCAACCTACATCACATTTGCTCAAGCTACTTCAATATACATGACATCCCCTTCCCTCTGTTCATCACTACTCTTGCCCTCATTCAAGATCCATCAACAAACTCATGCAGGTTTTCATACAAGCATTTTTTAAAGCCTTTTCAAACTTTGCGTACCGCTAGCATTTTCTGCTGTTTTTCTCTATGCTATTTATACTAAGATATGTTAAAGACAAAGGGTAATGCATGAAGTTTGGAGCTTGTGAAGTAAAGATATTAGCAACAACCCAAAAGTATTAAATTCTTTATTTTTTCTATTATTTCTTCCCATATGACTGTAAAAGCCATTGACATGAATTATATTGCCATTGCAGAAACAAACACCAGAAACACCACGTAAAATTCTATCTGCATCACGTTTCATAAGAAAATGTCATTTATTTAACAAAGGGAAGAAAACAAAGTCATCGTATGGACTATTTTGTGTCCCTAAGAATTACACAAGTTAAAAATACAAGCAAAGTAATTTGGCTGAGGAGAATTTTCAACTTCATTATGCAAACACTTGGAAGAGCTCAAGTGTTACCATGAGTTGGAAATCTGATTCCAAAAACTCCATAACCAGCGCAGCCTGACAAGACTTTAAAGAAAAGCTTCCCCCTTTCACCCACCCCTCTGAAATAGCAGGAAACTGTGGGAGAACAACTATCACTGCACTACTGAGAAAGCTCTAAAGTCAGGATGCAAATATCTCTCAAGTTCCTGAACAACTGAGTGCTAATTAATTTAAAAAATTAAATATAATTCAAGTGAATACAAAGTAAATGTGTGGATGAGCCATTACCCATTAGGGACCTAATCCAGCTTAGTCATTTTTAAAAATGAAACACTTTCCATTCTGCTACACCCTTACCTGATGGCAGGGACGGTCTGGGTTAGAAAGCACAAGGCCAGGTCCAATGATATTAAAAGTGGCATCAATGTGCATAGGGTTAGGATCCTTAAAGGAGATGACGTGCACCCTATAATCTGGTGCAAGATGTCGCCTCATCCATTCAATGCCCATGTAATTCGTAACCTGAAAGCAGGACAAAGTGAGTTTCACTGGGCTACAAAAATTGCATCCAAGTTTAGTTTGTCTAAAGTTTTATTAAAATGAGTATTTCAAGTCCAAATAATAGAAGTTGGTGCCTTTAGCTGTTTATCTGTAGAACAGTCCTGTACATCAGACATTCTACAAATAGCAACTTCTTCTGTTGCCACTTAATTTTAACACTGTTCAGGAATCCAAAAAGACCTAAGTACAAGTATCAGTCATTCAGATAGCAAAACTGTTGGGAGAAAGCTCTGTTTACCTGGCTCCTTTGTACAAAGATATCTCTTCCAGCCCTAATGAAATCAGCAGCATCAAAACATGGCTCAAATTCAGTAGTTACAAACTTTCCCTGAGCAGCAAGTTTATGCCTGTCTTCAACAGAGTGGATTGGATAATCCTAATTACAGAAAAAGGAATAGCAACTTTAGGTTGGAGTTGGTAAGGGAATGTCTTCAAACTATTGGTAAAAAAGTATTTTGAAATTAAGAAAATATATTGATACTGATAGCTAGAATGGTCCTTTGGTGTGGCTTGGTTTACTTATTACTAGAATAAAATTAAAAAGCATAAATGTGGAAGTTTAAGGTTTTAAGTACATTGAAGAATAGGTGATAAGAGTTACACCAAGAAGTTAACCCTCTTCAGAGCTATGTCTCTATGATATTCTGGGTTCTGGACAAAAGTATTTATTGCCAATGAAGTGGGAGCATCATTCCAAGAAACCACTGCGCAGTGGCAGAAATACTGGTATGCAGGCTATTTCCCAAAAAAATATTTCCCTCCCTTTCCCCCATTGTAGAATAGAGCACTACTTCAAACAAGAAGGTAGATCTTTATGAGTTTAAATAGATTTTAGAATGAAAAAATGCAATTTAGAACAAATGAGGCATAAAAAAAAAACAGTACAAACAAAAACTATTGGATAAGTAGTTTCCATTCTGTAGAACAGGCTCTGGAAGTTTTTATTGACAGATTACTCTAGGGTAAATCAACAGACTTCTTCACATCATTGATAAGATGTCACTGTTCCCAGAAAGTTATAATCATTCCACAAACACTTTTATTTCACTTACTACAGATGCTCTTACCAAGGTCCCAATGCATTTGGGGACTACAGGAAACTGCCAGAATTGTTCAAGTCAAAGTTATGGCAATAGCAAACAATTAAGAAAATATTTAATTAAATATTTGGAAGGTAAATATTATTTAGAACCTCCACTATTTCTTTTATGTAACTTTCACAATTCTAATGTCACATAGAACAAAGATTAAGAGTTTTTTTTCTTTGACAAAATATTCTTTCCCGTTTCCTGATACACTCAGGACACATGGACATTCTCAGGGAATCTAAATTCTTTAAAGTACTCCTTGTGATATCTTTATAGTATTCCTTCCTCCTTAGTAGTGCTAAGTTACAGCCAGTTATCAAAACAATCCAAAGCAGACTTGAATTCAATAGACACAACTTCCTGTTTCGTATTCCCTAATTGCACACACTCAGTTTCAGCTGGAAAGGCTACAGACTATGTGCATACTCTAGAAAACGCACACATTTCCAGATTTGTTTTGTGTGTATGTGTGTCCCACTCTGCCTTGTGAAACCTAAATAGCAGATTGAAACTATCAACAAAATGCTATATAACCAGAGCTGAACTTCTGAAGCAAAATGAGAACAATACCTGATCATAGAGCTCATCTGCCATTGTGGGTTTGGGGGCAGTTGTCCACTTAGCACCCTGGTTGAAATAATCTTTGATTATTCGTCTATATGCTCTGTACTCAAAGAACCGAGCACGCCAAGCCATAGGTGCTTCAATGATTTCATTTCCCACCACCAACAGGATGTCTCTTGGCATGGCAGCATACATACCTGAAAGAACAATGGCCATCAACCTTTGAGACAAATATGCACTTCTCAGCTCTTTCAGCTTATTTACATTTCACCCTCCTTTTCCTATTACCTCTATCAAAGAGAATGGCAGAAATCATCTGTAGCAAAGTAGGGAAACCAGTGCATAATTTCAGGTCCTTACATTCTTCAGTAGGTTTTTAAAGTGATTTTTTTTGTGTGTGTGCGTGTGTGTGTGTGTGTGTGTTCGAAATATTTGCAAATTTTGCTACAAAGCCTCACCCACAACAAGTTCATGGCTAGATGAAAGCCATCCCCAATCTGCAAGCCTCCGCTTCATAATTGGTTAATGGCAATTAACTAGATAAATGCTTATGAATTACTCAGATGACTAAAAGATGATGATGGGTAGCAAGTTTTCCAAGTGGACCTCATTTCTCTATACACTATCCTCCTAAAAAGTAATAGCACAGAAGAATTTGATGGAACACAGAACTAGTGTAGGAAGTAGTCCTGTTGGACTTTTAACAGTGTCTGTTCCCTAATAAGACACCTGATATGAAAGGAGCCTGGAAACTAAACTTGACAAAAAGCTAAGTATGGCCAGTGCATGCTCACTGCAAGTAACCAAAGCCATATGGTGCTACACAAGGAGAAATGTGGTGAGTAGGTAAAGAGACATACAAACCTCCTAGAAAACTACAGTTTTGACCTTCATAGTTTCAGACAGATCCAACAAAGTGCTATCAACATACTTGGGAGCCTTAAAGCACATGACCTGGGAGTAGTGGAGGGACCTCAGCTTATTTCACATAGCAAGTAGGGGACAAAGCAGTAACAGCCTAAGCTACTTTCAGGGCCACTAAACATGACAGATGAGCACTTCTTGGTAGTGACAGTGAAAATATTGTAGGGGAATCCAGCAACAGATACTGGTGTGGGAAGTTCAGATTAGGCATCAGGAAAACATCTTTCATTAGCAAATCCATGAAGCACTAAAGGGTCAGCAAGCCAGGTAGCAGAATCTCCATCCCTGGAGAGTTTCCAAGTCATAGCTACACAAAGCCATCACTGACTTCATCTAGCACTGGCAATAACCCTGCTCCAACAAGACAGACAGACTTGATGACATCCAAAATGTGTTAGACATGAGCTAAACAAACAAGGTCTTCAACAAGGGAAGAACATTTACCTGTAGACTCAAAATCAGGGGTTTTATACTTCACAGACCAGTCAATTGGATCAGGCCTCTTGACAATGACACCTTCTCTTTTCAAAATATTGCACATCTCTTCAATTTCAGCAATAGCTTTTTTTAAATGCTCTTTGGGGAAGCTCTGGCCTCCAAAATTCTGATAAAATTCCCAATACTTTTCATATGTGTTGGCCTAAAACAAAAGAATGTTTAAGTGATAAAGAATAAGCATCAGTTATTTTGGTAGAGTGAAACAGATGCGCAAGATAATTCTTAATGTTCAGTTTCTTATTGTTCTTTCACTGACTTTCCATTATTTTACATGCATTACAGTCCTAACATGTCATAGTGTGCCTTATATTTGATTCCTGCAATATTCTGAAGAGTTGCCAAGAATTGTTAAGGTTCAGCTGACACTTCTAAAATGGGGGGAAGGGGAGAAAGGAAAAAAAAGGAAAAGCATCATTCAGGTAAATGCTTCATTATTCCCGATTGAGAATCCTATCCTGGTAGCACTCTGCTGTCTTTATTTTTTGGTTTACTACTATTTATATACACTATTGGCAAGGTTTTACTCAGATGTTTTATGATGTGTATGTGTCCAGTCCTTAATCTTATATAAATAGAGGTGTTAAGACTAGTTGTGAATGGCTGATGTCTGCACAAATACACACATACAGTAACAAAGTTAATTATGTGCTACGGCTCATTGAACTATCAGGCAGACTTAGTACCACTAGCAGACTGTACATGTGGCATGATGTCCAAGAGAAACAGTCCTCTGAGGAACAGCAGGAAAGACAGGAGAGCCTTTCTGGAGTGTGGAGAAGTACACGTTTCATTCCCACTTACAAGTTAATTTGGACTTTCAGACAGGATTTTCAGGATATTTTGTTTCCTCATATTTTTTGATATAGAGGCAACAGTACTTTATATTACTTGTTTCTACTGATGGAAATACTACTGTAATGTAATACATATTTCTAGAAGTCTGTTCCCCTCCTTAGCCATAGCCCTACAGAAAACATCATTATTTATCAAATCACAGATGAAACCCAAGAGACTACATTACACTTCAGTTATTATTTAGTGGCTGGCATTGCCAAGTAGCCATGGAAGATTGGTCCTTATTACACTATACCTGTACAAACACAGCAAACACTATAGACTCTGTGATTTAGTAAGAGTAGCAAACATGTTTCTAAATGAAAACAACCTTGAGCTCATCTCCAAAACACATACATTTGTAGTCACCGCATTAAAACCTCATTTCAGTACTGTCACACTGGTGACATGGCGAATTCTAAAGCCATCCCAAGTACAGGTAACATGCCTTACTGGCTAGAAGGGACCATACTTCAGGTACAGCAGAAGTCCAGAAAACATAACAGATGCTAAATTCACCCATCAGGGTTGGCCTAAAGCAAGTACAGCATTTACAGGCCTAAATCCTCTGCTCCTAAAATCCTGTGACAGTCTTCTTACAAACTAATTCATAATAAGGTCTTGGTTCTCATGGTTAAGAAAATCCAGACATAGTCGAAGTAAACAATGGTGCTTCAGTTCAGTGCATTGCTGGAGTACTTAACTCAGATTTATAAACTATGAATCCAGCAGTTTGGTGGGTCTCTGCTAACCCTAACATGACAGAGGAACAAGTACATATGAAGCAAGTTGTCAGGCCTTCTTTCTACCAGAGTCCAGCTCATTCAGCCAGTGTTCTTCCTGAAGGAATTCATTCTTCATTCATCCTTCCTGAAGGAATTTGTTCCTTTTGTGTAAGCGAGGTCTTGGGTAATTTGATCACCTCAGACTTGCCAGCTGTTGAGAAGTCACATGCAGATCATATGAAGTGCCTAGCATTCCTATAGAAACCTGTTCTACTAATGAGACAAGTTGTCTTAAGGAGTAAAGCTAGAGCTTTATTTTCAGATCCAGCTATGACATACTTATAATTCATCAGTTCACAAGAGGTACAGCTCCCCTCTTTGCCACACGTCCTCTAGTACTGCTCTTTTCCAAACCTCAGGAACAACACTTGTGTTGCACAAATACAATGGCATAATCTTAAATTTACTACAGAGAAAGAGTTAACACCATCACACCACTCATGTTTCCTACATTATGAATAAGTAGGAAGAGGGTATATGACTGGGAAACCTATTTCATTCCAATTTGGGATTCAGATTTCAGGTGCCTTTGTTTGCATACGTAAAACTCATTTTAGACATTTCAAGAATTACCATGGCCTGACACAAAAAAGAGTTTCAATAATCTCAATGCACCTTTTAAACAATTGTCTGAGAGTACCTGAGAAACTGCAGCAGCATTTAAGAAAAGTATTTTCATTTCAGAATGAAATTTAAAAGTATGCTGTAAGGAAAAGATTCTCTTTAACAAGCAGCTCCCTATAGTTGCTATGTATTTTAAACATTTGCTATGGTAAATAATTAACATTATCAACATCCTGCTAGTCTGCAGTTACAGAACTCAATCTTTCTCGGACTACTAAATAGAAAACTACACTTTTTTAAAGTATTAACCCTACAGTTTTGAGCCCAATTAAACTTCCAGCACTCCTCCCAACTATCTCAAAAGCCACAGTGTGTACTTGGTAGCATCAAGGCTCTACTACTGGAGCAGAGTGCACATAGCAGAGATTCTACTGCTGACTTGTTAAAGCTGCTAATCAGGTTGGAAGTGGAAAGAAGAAGCACACATACAACAGAGGTATGCTGGAAAGTTTCACAGATGTAAACAACTACTTTGAATGAAGAAAGACTCTTTAAGAGTAAACACTGTGTGCACTGTAAAGCTTAAACAGATTTATCGATAGAAGCTGACATTATTTCCTATGAAAGGTTGGGCAGTTTACCTTAACCTCCACAGAAAAAGGTGGGACACAAGCATTTTCAGCTCTTCCCACGATGACCTCTTCCAGTGGGTCCCATTCATTGTATGAGCAAACAAGACAGTCCTTAGGCACAGGGCTAGCAGCCTTGTCATCAGCAGCAAAGGTGGTCTGGGAGGCTGTAGCTGCCTGGGTGCTCTGGAAAGATCGCTGCACCCATCCTGTAAAGACTCTTCCAAGCTTAAAATAAACATAAAAGTGAACATTATGTTTTCCTTAAAAAAGGCAAAAAGCAATGGTTCAGTCCCCAATGCCTTCCACTGCAATGCCAAAGCAACGTGCACTATTTGGAGCATTAACAGAAACACTGCTACAGACATTCCAGTTTATTCACAGCCTACCGGATGCTTATGGGATAATTTGCCCCTTAAAATCCATTCAGTTTAGAAGGGTGATGACACTAGGAGCACAGCACTGACAGTGCTGACTGGAGTCACTGAACACTGTGCTCCTGGACTGGGAAGACGCATGGGGTCAGCCTCAGTCAAATCCCGCAGTCCCCCGCTCCCACCTGCCGCAGCACCCCCGTACGCCTGCACCCGCCAGCGCGGAGGGGCTGCACAGGGCCTCCTCCCAACAGAGCATCCTCAACACCACTGTCCCCCCTGCCCCGAGCCCGGCAGCGGATCTGCGCGGCACCAACCCGCGAACCGATGAAATGAGCCGCTTCGGCCCCGCGGCTTCCCCCGCGGAAGCACCGCACACGCAGCATGTCTGCGGGCAGCACCGCGCGCAACTCCGCAACGCTCCGCGCCCGCCCCACCGGCAGCGCAACCGCACCGCACACTCGGTCCGCAGCCTTTATCGCGACCCGCCACGCCCCGCGCACCGCCCATTGGCTCAGCGGGTGCGGAGCGGCGGCAATCCAGGCTGGGGCGGCTGCGGCCGGCGGCGGGGCCCTGGAGGGAAGGGGAAGGGTAAGGGTAAGGGTCTGCTCAGCGGCACGGCACGGTACCCCGGCCCGGGGTGCTGGGGTAACTCGGCTCGGGCCCCGGAGGCGCGGTCTAGCTGGATGAGGCAATCCCCAACGGCTTCTTCCAACACACCCGGATTTCATTCCCATCAGCGGCAGTTTGAAGATTTGAAGTCGGGTTTACAATTCTTCTCTAAAAAGTGTACTCAAATGCATCATTCACTTATTTTTAGTTATCAAATACACATATTCTTCATGAAACCTGCAGCATGCAGATTCCACTTTACCAAATATTCCACTAGTCCGTATGTTAAGAATTCAGATTTTTAGACTACAACCTAAAGATTTTGTGATTCACCCAAAATATTTTAATTACAGAAGGAGAGTTTCAAGGATATCCCAAACACTTTCTCTCAAATTCTGCCTTCTCAAAATCCATACTGCAGTACGATGAACACTAACCTTAAAACCTAAACCAGTTACCTCCCAGCAGACCTATACTTACTCCTCCTTGCAGAATCTCATCTCCATGACAAAAAGCAATAGAAGTATCTTCAAAAATATTTCTATCTCAACAGAACAGCAGTCCACAATGAGAAATATTTGCTACCAGCTCTACTCATACTTAGTATACCCTCCCTTACTCTGATACAGTATTCTGCATTTTCTCAGGTTTGCATGCAAGTTCACTTTGAGATAATTTGATTTTGTCTTTCAAAAGTAAAATAAAATTACTTTTTTTATTACATAATAAAAATCACTTTTTCCTGAGTTACTCTGTTTAAAGTTGTAAAAGTTTGCATATTTCTGTCAACTTTATTATTTTTGGTTCTGCCTGTATCACCCATGCAGTGCTAGGCATTTCTTCAGCCTTGTTCAATACTCCAATCTGGAGCTAAAACAGTGGGCATGGCTGTGAATAGACATGGTATTTAACATTACTCCTGTGTGTAAGATTGCAGGTAGTATTAGTGATCTCATGGACATATCTGTAGTAGGAAAGAAGTAAACATTTCTAGTGGTAACGTACATTAAAACATAAGCTACGGTTGTAGACTGCAGCAAATCAGGTACAGTTTTAGCATGCCTTAGCCATACAAGTGAGCAAGTTTAATTCTACCGGGTAACTCATCATTCAGCAGTTCACCTTTTTGGCCCAGGTAAACAGTGCACCTTCCCAGAGGAAGAAGGACAGCGTGAATTCTCTCTTCATGGATTTACATACTTATCAGAAAAGTTCATTGTTTAGTTGGCATGATACCAAGCTTCATGGCATCAAGCAGCTTTCTCCTGTTTCAGATGACTGCAGAACTTCTTTGTAACTCACTCATCTTGGGTTGTTAAGGCTCATTTGTAACATAATTGCCTCAAACACTATTCTTATATTGAAAAGGATACAAGGATTTTTATTTTTTAAAGGTAGTTTTCTTGATGCTATTCCTACTTAAATTTATGTCAATTATTTAATAATAATATTAAACAACTAAGCTTATCCTGGTCCTGCTCAAATGCTAATGATTTTGCTAAGGTCTACTCACATTGACCTTCTAAAAAAATTAATGATTGGCTTGTGGCTAAATCCAAAGGTCTTGCTCCTTTCTATGTCTTTTTCAACTTATCAGCTAGTTTTGGACCTTTGGATCATTCTTTATCAACTCAGTTTACACAGTTTTTCTGACTCTGCACAACATTTCTTTTCCTACTTACTACTTGTGTTTGATCCTCCCTAAAATTGTCCTGCCCATCCTCACAGTGAACTCTGTGCTGAATGCTCCACCATTTTTTCTATTTTTCTGCTGGACTGCATTTTTTCTGCTCACATTTTTTCCACTGAAAACACGTCTCAGGGGTCTGGTTTTTCCTTTCTCAGGGGTAACTCCTCCTGGATATAAGCCAACCTTCATTGAAGTACAGTGAAAACAGAAGTTCTCTCCTTTTCCTAACTTCTACATTTGTGGTCTGACCTTGAAACCTTTACTCATGGCAAACAGTATTTTCCTTTCAGCCTTCACTGAGTACCAGTCATTTGATCCCCAGGTTGCCATCATATGGGCCTTGGTACCTACAGTGCTATCAATGCCCTGTCTAAAATGCACTGTTGTGGTATCCCACACTTCTTTCATCACTTCTGGGTCACATCATCTTCTGGGTGACTTGAAAAAAAAATGCACTCATCTCCTTAATGCAGTTACTTACTTATATGTTTCTGCTTACATCTTTTTATTCCTTAACACCCAGTATGGACTTCATCCACTTTGCATTTATGGTGCATAGAAGTGTCATTCTTCACAATTCCCTCTTTGGCATCAAAACAAGTGTTCTCTTGCTTTTTGCATACTAGGTAGCTCTTTATATTTTCTTCTTCCTTTTCTACAAGTGGCTTTATCTACCAATGTACATTTTAACAGTGACATAAATCATAGAGCACACCACCAGTATTGATTATTCAAATATAAATAATGCAAAGATCATGCATCCAAATATGAGAAAGTTGCTTAAACATGTGTTTGACGAAGAAGATGCTGAGCTCTTTGGATCAAAACTCTTATTATAAAGATCACATCATTAATGTTATAACACATCATTGCTAGAATTTTTATAACACCCTAAAAGCCCAAAAGCTTAGCAATTATTTTCAAAATTATCTGCTGATTTAGTAAAGATATTTTCTTCCACTGCAAACCTCACCTCAGTATGGAATTCTAACTTGAAATAGGAGTAACAGCTTTGTATTGCTGTTGAGATCTGGCCTACAAAGTGTAACTAGCAAGTTACTTGTTGAGATTTTTAATGGATTTCTCTATGTCTTTTGTAATATTCCATCCATCATTTTTGAATGACAGGAGATGCCTTGCAGGCTTATATAAACCCCATCTAATTCTGATAACTAGATAATCCATTTAAAGCAATGTGGTTTATGAAAAACAACATTCTGACCCAAGAGCATTAGAGAATAAGATATTAAGAAGTAAAATTCTAGTTTAAAATCACAAAATTTTAAACAGGAGATACACATTAGAGAGAAGCTACCCTTGGCAACAAGGTCACTGAAGACCAAGTAAAACCTCAGCTATGTTTCAGGACAGTACTGGGTCTCAGCCTCACTTACATTTTTCTCTAATACATATCTATTAGAGAAACAGAAGTCTCAAGGGATTATACTGCAGTTTCAATGTGAATTTCCATCTGTCCAGGAACTGAGTTCCTCAATTGCTGCTGTTTAGATTTGTAATGTGGTAGAGCAGCATGCCTGAAGCACTTGAGGGACATGATGTTTAAGGTCAAGGAGCAGCTTACTCCTTCTTTCCAGTATTTCTGCTGTATTATTGATTAAAACAATTTGGTGTAAGATACCTGTGTGTGCTGGTCATAACATTTACATATATTGAACAATTTTTTCTTATCCTTACTTTACTTACAAAAACCTACTCTGTTCAACAGCAAAAATGTCAGAGATTTCAGTTCCTTCTAGTACCTTGACAAGCGTACTGCTTGCTGAATTCCAGTACCCACAAGAAGAGAATTTGGCACAGCAAACCTTATCTATTAGCTATCAGGAACAACATAGAAGAATCCAGTATGCTTCTTAGAAAGCAAGTTTCAGACTTTGTGAAGTTCAAAAGTCTGGACTGTTCCAGTTGGGAAGAATAAATGTACCTCAAAATATTAAAATGACATTTTTTCATTTCTCCTTTAAGCTCATAATTTTGTGGTCAACTCTGAACTCCGGAAACAGTCAAAATATTTTGTTACACATAATTAAAACAACTTAAAAAAATAATTCACTCTAACTTGTGACATACCATAGGAGCTGACAATCAAAGTGCTGTTATCAAGTCCTTTGAAAGACATTTTGATTTTAATTAAAATGTCAGGAAATTCTTTCTCCCTAATCTCAGCTTCACCAAACCTGATTTAAACTTTAAACTTTCTTACAAACTCTACATGGCCTCTGCCCATTTTACCTTTTATAGTTATTGGAGGACAAATCCTGTAGCTCACCCCAAATTCTAATTCTGGAGATTCCTTGGAAGGTTTTCTGTTCTTTCTTGTCAGGACGTTTTCACTGTGTGATATGCTGAAGTGCCAAATTCTTTGTCAGACTTGATGCAATATGCTACAACAGAATTTTGACTACAGAATGAAGCATTCCTATGAGTACAAGAAGTAAGTAAAACTCTTTTTTTGTGCAATTCAACTGGTAAATGATAAATCATTATCATAACCTGGATGGTATTTACCATAACCAGAGGTCAGAATTCATAAAGAATCTCCATTACATGGGCACACTTGTAAGGTATGGTAATGGTACACTCCAGCCATTCTGCTAGTTGGGGCACTTAAGGGGTATTTTTCATTCCTACCCAGCCAGCTATTATCACAAAACTTGTAGGAACTTAATACCATTGATATCTATGACCCTTCCTCAAATTTGACTGAAAGCAGCCAACAGGTTCAAGTTACAGGGAGGGGAAGGAGGGAACATACACAGACATATGTGCACATACACAACCCACGGTCATTTAACCTAATATTCTCAGGAAGCGAGACTAAAACCTTCCTTAAAAAAGCAAAAGATGAAAAAAACTTCTCCTGTTTATGCAAACTTTGCTCTTCATAGTTTTTTGTTAAAATGTCTTTAAAATTTCATTGTAAAATGCAAAATCACATATAATTAAATTTATTTCAACATATGCAATTCAAAAGAACATATTAATACTAACAAGTATTGCACTAAATTTCAAGCATGTCTGATAATGTAGGAAATAATTTAACTCCTTTTTTGGGAAGCAGCTGGAAAACGAAAAGGATGTAGAGAAACAGTTATGTACCCCCACCCAAAACAAGGCTCAGGAACTGAGCAGAGGAAACAGTACAGGTAGTAGAGGCACAGGCATATTAAGAGCAGGACACTGGCCAGCAAGGAGACAGAAGTTCCAATTGAAATGGCAAACACAGTACCAGAGCTCTGGCGAGAGAACTGTTAGAGTAAACTTTTGGCTTAAAAGTAGTAAAAAAAACCCAACAGTTTGGAACTTTGAGCAAATAGACTAGTCTTTGATGACTAAGTACACTTGATTTCAGGAAGATAGGACTTTCCACTGTCCTTCTGGCTACTCACAAATCATGTTACATCATAGAAATGACTGATTTAATAATTAATTTCTTTCCCTAATAGAGCTTGCAGAAATCCTCATTCAGACTAGCTACACTGTATATGTACATAAACATGAGTACCAACATACATATAAATATCTGGTTTATTTTTAGATGTTTCATTTCTATTATAGAAAGGTGACAGAGCTGAAGAAAGTTCCGTGAAGGCAAAGGATTTGGTGATCATAATTCGTGACATTTGTACTCTGTCATTTCGAGAGGCAGTGCAGTGCTGACAACTGAAAAATGCAGGACGTTCATGCAGCAGAAGTCACATCTCTTGGTGGGATAGATTTCATTCAGACCAGTATTTCCATGTATACAGCAACATGATCTGCCAACATTTTCTAGGGTCAGTCCTGTGACAATACTTTCTCTCAGGGTTTCCAAGTGAACTTCATGGCTCCAGGACATTTGGAATCTCAAATACATGCTCTTGCGACATAGTCTGTTGCACATTCCCATTTAAAATTTGAAAACCTCATTACATCATTCTTGAAAAATATTTATAGAAATAATTAATAAAACCTTGCTGTGCCCCTGAAATAACAACTGCATCCAGCTGCTTCTCACTCCCACTGGAGTTAAAGTTGCAGCTATATCACATCATGCATCTGAACAACAGCTTCAAAAATTCTGGCTCTTTTAATCATTGCATGAGTGGCAACCGCAAGTAAGCTGCTGGCCTCCTAATGCGAAGGGGTTTTGCATGATTTCTGTGGCAATACATAGCATTTGCTCCATTTGTTTGCTTTCTTGGAAGAGACAGGAAGCCTTGACTCGCCAGTAATATCCATCCCAAGCTTTCAGGAGAGGACAGCCCAATGCACCAAAGTTATTAGACCCCTACTTTAGAGAGAATGCTACAAAAGCCACCTTTCCCCTGCTTCTCCTTTCTACACGGAACACAGAATGCCTTGAAGAGACTCCTGACAAGAGGAATAAGCCATAGAACCTCAGTCATTATGTGCAGTTCCCTGAGCTTTAGAATATTTCCATTGACAGACAAGCAATTAGTTACTATTTTCTAGCATATGCATGCAGTTTACTCATGTGAAAGAGGTTGGAGTACCCTTAAACTAGATGGCAGATCTTCTCTGTTCAGTTTGCTACTTCTCAGTAAATAAGACTGTAAGAATAAAACCTCTCCTGCTGCCCTTTTCCTTAGAAAACAGTTCTTTGATAAGCATATATTGATAAGTATATTCCATCACTTGATGCTCTTGCTGGAAGCATCTATGAATGTTGCTCATAGTGTAAAGCCTCTAAAAAGTTTGCAAAGTATAAACTTGGATAGCTTATATGAATTGTACTAGTAGGGCTTTACAGTGTCTCCTTCAGAGGATTTCATAAACTCTGTGAATTTGATGCTGAAACTGGTTCAAGCCTAAAGCTGCTGGTTAAAAAACAACACTGGATTTGGACACATGAATGATACTTACTCTTGTATCACAAAAAAAAAATAAAAAAATAAAAATGGCATAGTCAAAATTTGGTGGAAAGGAGCAATTTTTAATTCTCCTGAGGTCAAGATTCAGCTAAGTTTTCTGCTTAATCCATATGCTTTCATCTTCCCTTGGCCACTTTAGTTCTTGACAGGTAACAAGTCCACAACAACAAGAAGAGGGCAAGTAGCTTACTTGCAGTGATTGGGGTACCTGTACTAACCTAACTATCTGAACTCTGAGCTAACTTCTGCTGGCATAGCTCTGGAATGAGTTGGCTGTGTGTCTGTAATGTACTAACAGAATTCAAAATCTATTTATGGGATGGAAACATTTCATCAACTCCATGGAAGAGAACAGAGCAAGGCTCCCTTTGGAGTTCCTGTATTAGGAGATGAGGTAATTCCTGAGCTTTGACATCTCCCTTCCCTGATCTTGAAGTGTACATCTGTTCTGATGAATCCCAACCATGTCCAACCCAAGGAAGATGAGGATGGGCTCAGTGCCAAGAATCTATTTACCATCCAACACCAGGAATCTCTCACGTGTTGTGGAACATTGCAGTTTTGTTCCTAGAATTTCACACCAGTTGCTTCTAACACCTCTACAACATAAAGATGAGTCTCACTATGAATCAGACAGCTTCACTTAGAATTTCCTTAGCCAACTACAAATGATCAGAGTGAAGACTAAGTTCACCACTCAATACAAAGCTGTCTGAGATTTTTAACTTGAATAGCCTAAAAACACGCACAGAGATTTGTAGGCAATTTTCTAGCAAAACAACCTCTTGGTTATAAAATGCCTATTTCTTAAAAGGGAAGGATTTAATTAAGAGGTTTTAAATCAAATTGATGATTTAGGCAGAACAGAGGAAAGTGCTACATGTATGTTAACAAGCCTTCTGTCTTTGTCGTAAAGTGGTTACGTCTCCAACTAGGCTTTTGAAGATCAGGTCCCCTCTCAAAATACCACTTCCACTTCTAGCCAGTAGGCAAAGGTACTAAGTAATGATATGCAAGGAGCAGTAGCTAAGATCCATAGTTATTAACTGCAGATATAATAATGGTGTTTTTATTTCATGCTCCCCTACTAACAGGCTGCTTATCTTCCGTGGAGTGTAAGAGATCTCATGTATGTCTACACTAGTAGTACCTCTATGCATGGCACACAAACCTGGACTATCTATATTGTTTTGTCTAACAAGACATGGCATGTTTATTCCCAGCCAGGTTCCACCTTTTTTGTCTTTTAAAAACCATGTCATTAACATAAAGGAACATAAAAGAGCTTGTGACAGAGTACAGTAAGGTACCCTTACCCTTGATTTCTTGGAAATTCCAGAGTCACAGGAGTAGTTCACTCAGTGTGAAGGAGACATTTTTGGAAGTTAATGATTGCAAAGTATGTCAGTGACCAAAGGTGTCGAATCAGCTGCAGATTGGACCAGCAAGTCAGCTCAACTAGCTGACCTACTAGAAATCCTGATGCATTACAAATTTGTGAGCATCATCCCTCAGAAAGTAGGGAAAGGTCTGGAAAAATACCAATAAACTGCTGATGTTAGCACAGTTTAAGTGGTGCCAGAGCATGTATTTCACTGACCTTCATCTCCTGAACCTCTGCCAGACGGGGAGGACAAAACTGGAATGGCTTCACCTCTGCCATGAGGTCAGCAATTTATCTCTCCATAGGCTATGAGCTTGGTTCTTATGTTTATAAAAATTATTTTGCCTTGTACACCTTCCCCCCCCAAAAAAAAACCAAAAAACCCCAAAAAAACAAACAAAAACAAACAAAAGAAAAAAAAAGGAGAATTAGATGCAGCACGTAGGGAATAGAGATCAAACTGTGGATTATTATCTCCTCATTCCTTCCTTTGCATTAATCCTAATACTGGTATTAACACGACTCCTTCAGGAGCCAGTTCTACTCAGTGAGTCAGATGAGAACTCACCCAGCAAAATAGAGTTTTCTGCTGGCTTAGTGAGCTGAATTCATAACTGAAATGTCAGAAGAGCACCAGAACTACAGCAAGGGAGCCAGTGGAGCGAGGAGGCCGTGTAAGGAGGTGAGAGCAACAGAATCACCACTTTTGGCAGTACCAATTAATCAGATCAGGACAACCTGTCTCATCTGATTTCAACCTTGCCAGGGTTGGAACTGGATGATCTTAAGGTCCTTTCCAACCCTAACCATTCTATGGAATATAGCAAATAACCCTTTTAATAGCAACTGTAGCAGCGGTGGATCTGAAGATGGGATAGAAAGGCATTTAAAACTGGAAACTGAAGACTAATTTATCAATCCTGAAAAATACCCAGATGGGGCTTTTAGTGAGAAGGGTCAGGTGAAACAGGTAAGAAAAGAACAAATCCAGGCCACCTGTTACACACAAATCACCCACTCTGAATCCCACCAGTCTGCCATCCATCAGTAACTAGGTAAGTGTTGCCTTGTGGTACAACTGCTGTCACTTCAGCTGGCTAGAATGCAGAATGCTGCCTCAGACCACTACAGTGAAGTCTCCCATCAAACCATTAAAAAAACTGAAAATGGAACGGAAAAGAGAGGAAGGTGCGTGCACAGGAAGTGCTGCAGCCTGGAGCATTCTATGTCTAGCCAGCGTAAGGAGTCCTGGCATTTCCCGTGCTCCTTGTAGCTTCCCTTTAGCTAACGGCACAGCGAGCTTGGATGCCAAGACAAACTTCCAGTTACTTGTTACCCTCTGGTGACATCTCGTGGACCAAAGCAAGATATCCCTGCCTGCTGGCAAACCCTGTAAAGCCTCGAGTGTCTGAACCTGTAGAATAGAAGTCTCTTTCCCAAGTCTAAGGAGCTCTATAGCATCTGGCGAGGTTTAGCTTTTCTTTATGTTTTCCTTCCTCTCCTGCTCCGTGGAGAGTGCACACAAGCACTCCAGCAACAAACTCCCTACAAAGAACTGAAACCAGAAGCAAATGAGAGAGCAGAGCAATAAACTGAGGGTAGTAGTGAATAGATTTCATTAACTATATTTTCTAATACTAAAACATATTCTAATGTCTAAAGCTGAGTATAAGCAAGTGTTGCACAATTAGGATTTCATGGGTGAAATCAAGGAGAACCTATGCACTGCTTGCCACAGTGGCAGGAGCACTTGCAAATAATCAGCTCATTGTACCCTGCAAATATTAAGCAACTAACACTCCCGGTATGCCTGGGCATCATTCACAGGGGGTGGAACAGAAGACTAGGCTCAGATTCCAATTGTGACAGTAAGAAGTGGAAAAGTTAGTAATACTTTGCTAAAAATATTGATTTTTTGGATTGTTAATTTTGCATCCTCTATTTCAAAATACTTAGGCATTCATTATACAAGTTACATTTATGTAAGTTTATTATATAACTTAATTATGTAAGTTTAAATTATAGCCCCATAATGAAGGAAAAAATCACTTATGTATAAGAAGAAATACAGTCCTTGTGACCTCTGCAGGCACCTTGACATTTGATCCATCCTCATGGAGGATACTGATGCAGAGAAAACAAGTTCTATGAATGCCAGCTATCATGGAGCTATTATAGAAAGGCATCTGCTTTTTCAAGTGCTTCCACAAAGCATTAGGAGGCTGAAAGCTGGAAATGAGGACACCATGGCAATGAGCATATATGGGAAGTCATAAACTCATTAACTGAGCATCCACCGAACTGCAGCAAGCAGCTGCAAGCCGCAATTTTTCTCCACACAGCCCATGACTGTGCAGGCTCTGAAGGGTGCTTGGGCAGAGCCAAGCACTGACAAGAGGCCTTCTGAAAAAGCCAGGTCCCACAGACAGCACCCAACATAGGGCAGCAATGCCAACTGCCCATGGCAGGCCAAGCCCTCAACCTGTTAGCAGCACAAGCTCAAGCACGTGTCTCCTGTAATGCTAAACCTGTGTCAACCCATCACAGGAAGCTCCACCAGCTCTCTCCAACAATTCTGCGTTTGAAGTAGCCAATTGAGGGGGGGAAGGTAAGGAAGATATTAAATAGAGTTTACTGAACTATAAACCCAGCAGACAGCTAGTCAATTAAAAAAAGCACTCCTTGTCCCTAGGCTAACAATATTTAAATTGGCACTTGGCTCAACAAAAATACTGTTCATAAAACAAGATGATTTATTAGAATAGTGAATTTAATTCAAATAAATATTCTTTTGAAAGTCATGTATGTCTCTGCTACACCCGTTCATCTAAAAATGCTCTCTCTTTAAATCACTCTTATTTTCAGCTGGTTTGTGGTAGGAATAAACATACATTGTCCTAAGAGACATTTCAGAAGAAAGCTAACAACATAAATGGTTTAGAGTTCTTTATGTATTTCTCTGATTACACTCTAGAACATGAGGAAAACATGCTGTTATTATCAGTGCTCTTGTAACATCGCATAAAAGAGCTGCTAATAACCAGTTCTGAAAACTTTACAGTTAAAAAAAAAGGTTCTGTTCTTACATTTGTGTAAGAAGTTGGTGGACTGGGTTTGGGTTTTTTTTGTTTCACATGGCATAGAAATATTTGTACTTTACTGAGGTAGCTGGGGTGACAGTATTTATCACCAGAGAAGTCACTAATTTAGCAGTCTAGATTTTGGCTAAACAAATTGGAATGCCAGGTGTTAGCAGTACAGGGTGTTAAAGGCAAATGGAAACAAAACTCAAAAGAAACTGAAGAAAAACTGATCTTAAATTAGCTTATGTTCATGCTTTTCTGTAAGGATTAGTTTCTACTTTCTGTTTTCACTTACTCCCATATGCAATTCTGTGAAAGCATGCATATGGTTGTAATGTAAAACTCTGTGTAAGAATATTAACTATTTCTTCTTGCATTACCTGTAATCCCAGAAAAGGGAACATCAAGAGTTTTATGGTTTAAGTGGCATCCCATCCCTCAACCACCAAAGCTGGAGAGAAGTCCTCTCAGTATGTAGTTAGGCAAGTCAAAAAAAAAATCTGAAGTCTTTGTGTTTTTGCAGCATTCATATGGTAATAAACAATGGTAAACTCGGTGTTACTACTTTTTGTCCTCTTTCTGCATGGATGAGCTTGTCAGTACAAGTACAAGCATGTTTACAATGATGTATTGTAAAGCAAATTAACTCACAGTTGAATGCTGCTGTAGGCAGACTTCTGCCTCAGAGTACCAAGAGCTGATTTTCCAGAGCCTTTCCAAAGACTTTCAAAAGATGGATGATTTTCAAACTATCTGCCATGTGCAGTTCTGATGCTAGGCTTTAAAAATACTTTGGCGTCTAGCCTGCTGAAGCCTCAAGAAAATCTAATCACTTAGATATCTAAGGGAAAATATGTTAGAATGTTTTCTAAAGTGGCTTAGAAGGCAAAAAACAAAAACAAAGCAGAAGAGCTTAGTCTGAAGTTCAGATTCATATATGAACTATAGTCTTGTGCTGTCATTATTCCTTCAGGTTATGAAGCCAGAACAGGAATGACATGTATTTGACTAAAGGAAAACTCTGAATTTAATGCAGGAAGTACTCACAGACATGTTAAAATTCACCTTCCAAACTATGTAAGACCTCATTTTACAAGGATTAAGGTAAATCAGTGTTCCTTAAATAGCTTTTGTGTGCCCATCCATATTGTTTTTCCTCTTATTTTCCATGAGGATGTCATGGGTTCAGCAGCAGCAGTCATTTGTCTCTTTTTCATAGTAGCTGGTGCAGTGCTGTTTTGGATTTTCTGCTTGGGAACAGTGCTGATAGCAGCAGTGTTTATAGTTATGGCTTGGAGTGTTTAGGCTGGCCAAGGACTTTCTGAGCTTCATGCTCTGTCAGGGAGGAGGGGAAGCCGGGAGGAAGCAGAGACAGGACACCTGACCAAAACTGACCAAAGAGGTATTCCATACCACAGCCCAGGACGTAAAACAGAGAGCAGAGACCCCGAAGGTGGGAGGGAGCACTACATGGTCAGGCTTGGTATCAGGTGAAGATCTGCTGTATTCTCTTTCCTTGTATTTCTCTTGTATTACTATTGGTGGTAGCAGTAGTGATTTATGATATACATTAGTTACTAAACTGTTCTTATCTCAACCTGTGGGAGTTGCATTCTTCTGATTCTCCTCCCCATCCCCCCGGGACTGGGGAAGAAAAAGGGGGGAGTGCGTGAGCAGAACTGCGTGAGGGCCTTCAACCACGACAGAGGACTAGGGACTTGCAACTTAGACTAGCAAGTCTCAAAAAGGCTTCTTTTATCTCTCACTTGTTCTTGTCATTTACCAATATGAAAGTAGAACTGCACCCGGATGTTTCAGCTCAGCGTGGAAAAAAAAACAAACAAGTTGCATGAGCAGTTACAGGATGCTTGTCACATTTTAACATTCGAAATCAGGAAATTCTCTTGGCAAATAGATTTCCTAATGTATTCCTTCAGTACAGTAATATGGGTATATCCTTCCTTTAGTGTAGCTCCCTCTACAGATTTTTCTGCACAAAATAAAGATCCACACACAAGCAAAAGCTTGCAAGAAAGTTGTTTTTCTGTGAGAGAGGCCTTAGATTTTTATTCTACCAGTGAATAAGTAGCCACATTCTAAACTGGTTTAATTTACATTAGGGAAATGTTGCAAGAATGTCACTCCCACTGTACTTCTCAAGTTATTTAAAATAAACATGGCTCCTTTGAGAAATATTGCATGTTCACTGGGGTGATTCAACAGGACTAACACAGAGACACTAGCATGCCTACCTGTTTAATCATCCTTTGAACCTTTGGGTTCTACAAACAGTAGACCAGTCAAGGCAGTGGTTTATCTTGCCGTTCCATGTACAGTCTTTGTCAGTCTCCAACTACCATTTTCTTCACTTTGCTGAGAAAAAAATATGTTGGTTTTTTGATCCAAGAACATAATTAAATATTTCTGGATAAACATCTTAATTCTGTCTGACTAAAAGTTTAAAACTAGTTGTCTTCCTGCCTCTTTCAAATCAAATAGTAAGGTAAGCCTTTCATTAATGTTCCTGTGGCCCAGCACTTCTTACATTCATAGTAATTACCAGCACACATATTCCAAAGTCCAGTTATTTGATGAATTAATATAGTTTAAACCTCTATTAGTGAGGCTTCAACTTCTGTGCTGCATGGGATTTTCTTTAAATATGATTCCCTTTAAATTGAGGAAATCTAATCTAATTCCCACAATTATATGCTGACATTGATAAGGAGAGATGCAATTTTGTGTTTTACAGTGCCATTGAACTTACAGCAACTTTTAAGTACCGTAAAATACAACTAATGGAAGAGAGTTTCAATCCAGCAGTTATCAAAGATTGCCTATATTTCCTAGATGACAGAGATAAGCTGTATGTACAGACGACCAAGGACATTTATAACTCAGTAAAAAAACATGAACTCAAATTGTGAGCAAGTCAAAACCAAACCCCCTGAAAAATACCTGTGTTTTCTAATACTGTTTTTAGAGTATCTGTTACTGTGAACTTGCCAGCAAATTCTGTTTATTAATATTAGCAACTATCAGTATCTGAAATGAACTGTGAATGTTAGATTGTTTTAATAAAGCAGAACTTCACCAACTCTTTTTGTATCTTAGGCTGGCTTCTCCTCTCCTACATGCTTTGAATCTTGTCTACCTTCTTACTGTGTACAGAAGTATTGTTAATGCTGTGAATGTTAATACTGTGCACCTAAGCATGTGAAAGTGGGTAAAATATCACACATCTTTATAAAAATAATTTATATTAAAGGGTGATCCACTGCATTAGTAAGAATTACATCCCTCACTCAAAACCACAAAACTCATTATAAAAGACCATTAAACTTACACTTGTCTAAATAAACTAATTGAAAGTCTGCATTAGATGCTTACATTAACTTTTCTCCATTGCAGCAGAGATATCCTCTTATTTTTCATGCACCAAATAACACATACACAGAATGAAAACAATTTATAAGAACTAACATGTATTTTCCTTTGGCACAAAGAGAGTAAGACACAGGCCAGACACTTCATAAAAAAGTGAGGCTTAGATTTTAAAAAAGGCAAGTAAGGTTACAGAATGGAATAAAATAAATCTATTCCTAGAAAAATTTAGCAAATTAAATTTTACTGCTCCTTGTAACACATGCCTCAATATCACAGAATCATAGAATCATAGAATAGTTAGGGTTGGAAAGGACCTCAAGATCATCTAGTTCCAACCCCCCTGCTATGGGC
>JASSUY010029018.1:0-21862 GCA_032466535.1 Forpus xanthops
GTGCCTGGGATTGCTCTGACCCAGGTGTAGGACCTTGCACTTGGCATGGTTAAACTTCATGAGGTTGACATCAGCCCTCCTCACAAGCGTGTCAAGGTCCCTCTGGATGGCATTCCTTCCCGCCAGTATATCAACTGAACAGCACAGTTTGGTGTCATCTGCAAACTTGCTGAGGGCACACTCAATCTCACTATCCATGTCAATGACAAAGATGTTGAACAAGACTGGTCTCAACACCGATCCCTGAGGGACACCACTCGTTACTAGTCTCCAGGTGGACATTGAGCCATTGAGCACAACTCTTTGCGTGTGGCCACACAGCCAGTTCTTTATCCACTGAGTGGTCCACCTATCAAACTGATGTCTCTCCAATTTAGAGACATAGATCTTTGATCTATGTTTATAGAATGTTGTCACTGCAGGCCAGGGGAGCTTCAGCTAATTGTGAGAAGCTGCAAGAGGAAAGCACAAGGCTCCGATGTGAGAATTGGAGGGGACAGAAGAGGCTGACCTGATGGGCAAATTGGAGATGAGGATAAAGGTGTAGTAGTGCAGCAACTATAGCTGAACTACTGGGGGCTGCCACCATCTTCTCTCCTCCAATAGCTAAGCCAGCCGAAATTTAATCTCTTTTTGTAGGATTGGTTTTCAGTTGGCTTTCCTCCCTGAGAGGAGCAACAGTGCTAGTACAAGAGAGGTAAATGGTAGTGTGCAGCAAAAAGGACTGCAGCAGTCCAGTTTCAGTTTAAATCATACTGCTATGAGACCATATGCCAGCCCTCTGGCATGGACTGAAAAATAAAAGGTGCAAGGGAAGGAGTCTCAGTAGTTCTGAGTTGACTTTTCCCTACTGCCATGAGTTCTGCAAACAGCTAATATAAGCTCCCTCTTGGGGACTAGGTTTGAACAGAGTATTTCAGTGGCAGAAGAAAGTTGTGGAACATACACCCTTGTATGGAACAATGTGTAAAACTCAGAACTCAGTAGCAATAAGCACTGGGCTTGTAATTAGTCTCTGGCTTGAATATCTTGAAAAGGCAGTGATATAATAAAACACTTGAGGCATTTTGGGTGTAGTTTCTTGAAGGTGAAAATCCTTTCCTTCTGTAGCCAGAGAGAATGTATGGTAGCCAGAAACGTCCAGTAACCGTTGCTCCTGCTCTGAAACATAATGGAATTTATCACCTCTGTCACAAACTGTCATCTTTTAGTGAAATCATTTTTATCCACTCTGGGTCTTGTCCAAAAATACCATTGGCTAAAGACTTCTATATTAACTAAAAACTGGTAAGAGGGAAAGCCAGATGAACTCCTGAAAGCTAATAATCTGGTTCTAGAAGGAATTATTTTCTAAATAATGTAAACCCTTGCAGACTCTTCTTACTAGTGCCGGAGTTCTTTGGGGAGTTATTATAAATGCTATTATAAACTCTAGTCGTCAGCAAAGTAAGTTTTCCTGCAGCCAAGTATGAGAATTAACCTCCAAGCTTTATTTTTATCCACAGTTTTCTTGGCAAATTACGAAGCTAATGTTTGACATTTTATCTCCCTCTACAACCATCTATCTTTGGTTTGTATTGCACTTTGCAGAGCTTGGATTTTATACAGGGTTTTGGGTTGGTGATTGTCCTGGATTCAGGACAAATTCTAAGAAGTTTATATATAACCTAGTTTAAGAACTTGAACAAAGAAAGCCATACCCTAAATTAGAAGATTTGTGCAGGGCTTTACTGAGCTGATGTTAATGTTGAATGATCAGCTATTTTCAGTAGTGGTTTTGTTTTCTTTCAAGAAGAAGGTGGGGAGCAAATTTCTTACTGAAACGCAGTAACAATAACAGATATGTTGGAGGATCTGAGATTAGAGGCCAAACTAGGGGTCTAATATTGTCATTATTATGTATATTTTCTTTCAGAAATCAAATCTTAGAAACTTTGTTTTTGCAGAGAATTTTGATATGCTAGATTTCTGGAATGTGCTTTTCCTTAACTACCGCAGTAGCCTTGTAGTGCATAAAGCAAAAAGTGTCTATAATGATTGCAAAACTGTATATTCTTATTGTACCTTGCAATTAGGGAATAAAAAGTATATTACAACCATTGGCTGTTACAAGTCAGAACTGAATGTGTAAACCTGGTTTCTGTAACTGGTGCAAGTGGATGTTTTAGTCACAGCTTAAGCAGGACTGATTAAAAAGGAAAATGCCAAGAGCACTCCAAACCTCACCACATAGGTGAAGATAAAAATAATTGTCTGTATGTTTTTACTTTGACATAACAATATAAATACAAGCTTAAGACAAATGCTGATGGGGAGATAAGGTGGAATGTCAAAACATTGACAGTGCCTGTTGCCTTCAAAGTTCAGCAGGGTGGTGGCAGTTTTAAACTGGGAAGTCTCATATGGGTTTATTAAACAGACATCTAGTACTGGTTTAGATCCAGAAATTGGGAAGGAATGAAATAAGAACTATTTCTTGGCTATAAATGGCAGTTCCCATAAAAGAAAAATGGGAGTCATGAAACATCAGCAACTGTCTGAGGGTACATCTAGATGGACTATTTCTCACCAGGGTGATTAGTTCCAGCAGAATGCCATGTTAATGTGCCAACTTAGTTTTCAGTTCAGAATGGATTCATGTTTGGTCAGCTTTTCTTCCTCCATTTCTCCCTGTATACTTTTGAGATGATATATTGCTATTGCTTAGGCTGTACATGGACTGCTTGACATGGGTGCAGTCAAGCCAGCTTAGACAGAATTATTTACACAGGCTGCAAATCTTTATTAAGGAAATATTATGCTCAGACTATATCTTGTCCAGGGAAGAATGAAACAGCAGAGACTGTATTTGGCTTTTTCTATCCCTTCTACATAGAGGACAACATGTTTTTCTGTTAGACATATTTAGTATGGGTCTTTCTATTAGAATAGTGTTGGGAAGAATGAAACAGCAGAGGACATATTTGACTTTTTCTACCCCTTTTACATCCAGATTTATAAATACAGGAAAAAGAAAAAATTCTAAGCTCAAATAAAGCAGAGAAATGGGCTGCAGGAGAGTTAAGTGCTGTACATGGGATCTTGAAAGTGGTACATGTTAGTTAAAAGTACACCATGCATTTAGAGCACTGGTGGAAATCATCAAAGTCAACAAAGTCAAAATCAGCTTAATATTGCTTCCAGCAGTAATACTGCTGTTGTCCTATGATGCTTTGTACTTATGGCAACTTCTGTTGTCCTGGAGATGGTAAAAACATCTGTTTCAAAAAGCCTTGTATCCATTGATGAAATGCTTAAGCCAGGATAATGAGCATTTTCTTCTTTTTTTTTTTAAGGAGAAAAAAATTTGAAAATTTGCATCAAAATTAGATGTCAACAGAAATTCTGTGCTACTTTTCTCAAAGTACTAATGAGTCTGCTGATGCACCTCAGAGCTACTGCTTTTAATTAATACTACTACTAGTGAAATAATGCTCATACCACTTTGAATAATCATGTGGAAACGCAAGCTCAATGTTCAGTGGTGGGCAAACTAACCAGCAGAAAGTTAGAAATCACTAGCAAAGGACTAGTAAATATAAAGAAGACACTGTCAGTATTGAAACTGCAGTTTCAATACTATACGCAGCTGTGCCTCAGAGTACAGCAGAGCTGGAGACGGGGACAGATGATCAGTGGTACAAGCTGACATTTTTGCAAAGGAGGGGCCACAGTGACCTGTTTTCTTTGGTCACCCCTGTCCTCAGGAAAAGACAGGCCCTTCCTCAGAGACATAAAATGACAGAGGTTTACAAAATCCGTGTGACATGGGAGAAAATTAGCAAGAAATGGGTACTGGCCATTTCTTGTAACTTAACTGGGAACTCTAACTTCTTCAGTTACAAGGTGATTTAAACACAAAAGGTAGTTGTTTGCTCAGTAAAAGTATAAATTAATTCAAATGTACATTGGAGAAAGTCATGGCCAATTTGCCTATTGGTAGCTCTTGAACATGGTACTCTGAAGACAGCATTCAGAGTAAGACATCCTATGCTGGCTGCAGAGACATGCGAGAATGCACTAGGGGAAAGATCATACTAAAACTTGTCTATTTCTTTTTCTTTTATTGCTAAGCCTCTGCTGCTGGCCAGTGTTAGAAGCAGAATGTGGACCATAAAGAGCTATGCTTTGATACAGTGCAGCAGTTTTTCCCATTTGACATCTCTTCTAACAGGTACCCTGAAAAACGAGCCCAAATGAGGTGGGTGTCCTTCATGACACCATCCCTACGTGAGTAACACAGGGATCCTTGCTTTGTTTTGGCCTTTAGACTGGGAATACTTTAACAGATGCAACAGTCACCAATGTAACCAAGGGTTCTGTAACTGTGAGGTGGCTTGAAGTAAGTCATGGGTTAGGTTCAAGGTTTATGCCTGTTTTCCTATTTTTTTTCCAGGTTTTAGTATTTGAAATTTAAAATGTTACATGTGCACTAATAAAGAACACAGATTTTCTTAAATTTTAGAGTAGCCACTGTATCTCATTTGTAACATTTGCTAATCTAGTCACTAATACATACATTTCCTTATAGATACAAAACATTTCAGGTTAAGTAGCCAGTTTAAAACATGTCAGTAATTTTTTGTGTCTTGCAAGTATCTTTCACAAATGATCTATTTCCATATTCTGTTTCCATGTATTTTCTCTTTCCTTATTATTTAAGCTTAATTTCTCTAGATATTGATTCTAGTTTAAGTTTTTAAAATGTGGAAATACAACATATTGAACTACATTAGCAGATGGAACATTGCCAGAAAAAATAGTTGGTAAATAGCATTCAATAAATGGCAATTGCAAATATTTCATAAATAATCTAGTATCTGGGTTTACTAAAGTCACTTTGGATGAATTCCTGAGCGCATTTTATGTTTTAAACTTTCTGCAATGGTAGGTGAGCTGCATGATCACAAAGGGAAAAGTTTTGTCTTTCAAGAAATCTGAATTCATTATCAGACAGGAATTTGAGACTCTTAAACTATCTCGCACCTTTCAAGTAAAACATAGTAAAGAAGTAGCATTGTGAAGACTATAAAGAGCATTCTAGAAGCACAAATATAATGTAATCTATCCCATGGACTTGTAAAGCTGTGCTGAACAAGTTTTTGCAGTAATAAATAAACATGAAATGAAAACTCATAGTACAATGGAATTTTGAATGCACCTGCATGAAAGCTGAGTGTGTCAGTACAGCCAGATGATTTTTGAAGATGGGGAGACAGGATAAAATCTTAATTTTGCAAATTCAGAGAAAGAAAAATCCAAGAATCTCTTTATCTTTTCTGTCTAAATTTTGGTATGGATAGGTTCCAACTTGTCTTACCTCATCCCCCACTAATGTACATATATAAGAAAGAACACCTCTGAGATAAATAATCACATTTTACTAAAACTGAAAATCAATGTGATCTGGCTACAGACATTTTAACCCTTGCTAGACAAATGAAAATGCATTACCAAGCTTTTACTGAAATTGTATAATTTTTTTTTTTGTTTTCAAGATTGGCCTGTAACTTGACAGGCAAACTGTCTTGCAATAGCTGCTGAATTAAGGCAAAGTCCATAATTCAGATCTGAAACTCAAATGCAACTTCTCCATAACAGGGATGTAGCTTTTTGTATCTTGCTAAAAACAACTTGGTGGTTCTCAGTCATAAGGGAAAACTCAAGCTTCCCAGCTGACTGATGGGATGTAATCTGACTCTTCCTCAAGTTACCAGACAGCTGCAGAAACACGTGTTCCATTTGTTGACAGAACAATGGTCCTGTATAACATTTACTTACAATTCTGTGCTTTCAAAAATAGTATAAGAACGTAGGTCACATAGCACAGAAAGTGCAGGTAGCAGTTTCCATTTTCACTGTGACGGCCTAGAGCCAGCACATCTAAGCACACTGCCAGCTTACTCAGTAAATCCTCTACGCTGGAGTACAGGCAATTCAGGAATTGAAACAGAACATGCTGTAACTTGCTTTCCTTACTTGGCCATTCATTTCTGGCTGCTTTCTTCTTACTCTAACCCTCATAGCTTCTTTGCCCAAAATTGCCTAACAGGTGGGATTTGTACCACTGTGATTTCCACATTGGAAATAGAGTAAGTCATTAGCACAGAAAGCATGTGAGAGGAAGAGACCTGAACAACAAGAACACGAACATATTTTCCCAGTGGCTTATGAAAATATCCAAATGCATTCAGGTTTTGTTTTTAGACTTGGAGATTTGTGAAGAGTTATCTTTGTTAAGAAAAATATTCAGAGAGAAAGCAATCCCTGGAATTGTGCTGTAACTGCTTTATTTCCTGAACAATGTAGTTAAATTTGCCACCGAGTCTTTTTCCTTTCAATTAAGAATCTTAATGCAGTACATTGTTTTGGTATTTATTCTTTAGAAGTCTCACATAGGAGATCTGAACTTTCTAGTAGTCATATTTACATATAGAACTTTGCCAACAGTTCCTCATGAGGAGGTTATAATGTCAGTAATTCCTAAACTGATTTGCATTAGGGAACACATACAGCTCATTAGCAGTACTGTTGTCTTAAAGTTAATTACAACATAAAAAAAATGTGGAACATTAATTTGACTTGTAAATAGATGTTCCTTTTATCCATGCTCCTTTATCACTGACAGAAAACCAGAGATAGTGGGGATGATGATCTATGCAGTATTTCTCTTTAAGTGAGGGAGGAAGCAAAGTAGGCCACCCACTTCCTCTCTCAAAATATCACAATGTTGTACCTAGTGAGACATGTAACTTCATTTGCATCAGTCTTTCACCAACAAACACATTTTCACTATCTTTTTCATGATCTGTTAGAACAACATTTAAATCTGTTCTCTCCCAGGAGGCCAGGCGTGAAAGAGTTGCCTCCTTGTCTTATTGGTATATTCTTGACATCTCCAATCTTCTTGTTTAGTTCTCACTTTAAAGTAAAGGTTCCCTAACTCTTATGGAGAACAAGGAAATACATGCTTGAACAGGAAAATTGGAAAAGGCAGTGTTTAAGAAATTTGTCAATATTTAATAAAACAGTTAAGTTTCAATCTGTAATTAGATATTTTACTATAATTTGATTTGTTACAATTATTTATTTAAATATTAAATAATAGGGCTACAGCTCTGTTCTGTCACTGTTTTCTGCCCCTAAGTACTTCACTTCTCAAGAGGTGAAACTTCTCAAGTATAGAAAATAAGCAGCTGAAGATAGACATGCCTTTTGGCCATGTTGCTGGTCAGAAAGCAAAGACCATCACAATGAACTGAAAACATAGTCTATAGTAAAGTTGCCTCACTTGGAAAGGTAGTGATTGCATGAAATATAGCGTCTATTTCTGTGTGTGTGTGTGTTTGCTTGTTTTAGCTCAGATAGAATTAAGCAAATAAAAATTAAGCTACTGATACCATACTGAGTAAAGAATGATCCCTACTGATACAAAGTTAAACCACCCCTTTTATGTTTAAACTGATGATTGAAAGAAAGAAAAATGATGTTAATGCAGAAGATGTTACAACTGTTTTTAAAGCTGTACTCACCAGGTCCTGAACCTTGTGGTATAACATTGTGAAATAGAAATGCTAACTCTGAAGGCATTTTATATGTAGAGAATTGGCAAGAAGTTAATTGGGAATTTTGGAACTGAGTCCAGAGGGTGTCCAAACTCATTTACAAGTTAGTTGGCTTTTCATCACAACAGGCATGATTAAACTCCCTCAGGTGATGGAAGAGAAAATGTGTGGGAAGGATTACGATTCTCTAAAGAGCCTTATGGGAAAAAAGATTTGGTGTCCAATATTGCACAATTTACCTCAGGTACCTGTAACCCAGGATATATGAACATCTTCGGTGTTTACTTGTTATCTTCCTTCTGTGCATATGAGAAATTTTACAGATGTTGACTAACCTTTAATAGTCCTTGACTGTAGAACAGGTTAAAGGTTAAACTCAGGACTTTAGGGTAAGTAGTGCTATAATAAAGCCTGCTAATTTTTTTAATCATGTGAAGGCCGGCATGGGTGAGGTTAAAACATTGCACTGAGAGCCTATATGGTTAACAAGGAATAAGTGCAGCTGTGAAATGTGTGTGACCACAGGATTTGAAAGAACTTCTTTGAAGCTTCTCTTGGAAGAGTCCTCTCCTACTGCAGGCATTTACATACTAAAATCCTTAATGACTACTTCAAGTTCTATCTTAAACTAAGTAGCTTCTTGCTTTCTCAAGTTTGCTCTAGACCTGTCTTAAAAGGTTTCCCTAGGCCTTTATTCTTCTGGTGTCAAGAAACTTCTACCAGGCTAAGTTGTACCACTGTTGTCTTTTAAGTTAAACAATTGTTCCTTTTTTTTTGTCCTAGGGAAAAAAAAAAGTAAATATCATGTCTATCACGGAGCAGAAAATGTGAAGGCAGAATGTCAGGAAGGCCTCTTCTTGCAGTAAGCTGGCCATGGTGATGTTGAACTGGCGTCCTGACCCAGCAAGCATTAAGCAATAGCCTTCACTCTGAGGATGGATTTCAGTACTTTTCTATACAGGGGGCTGAAATTTCTTGTGTTTCAGGTATTGCACACAAGCTGGATGGGAGAAGAAGTACAAATTCATGTTAAGAATCAGCTGCATATATGTATAGAAATTTAACTGAACATTTTCTTTGAAGTCTGCTGCTGCTGTTGATTGCCCAGTTCCTTGTTTGTGTTACTGTATTTGGACATGGTATGTACAGTGTATAAGTAAAACTGATACTAAAGAGGGATAAATAGCTATAGATGGACACACTATTTTTGGTACATTTGGTAGTCTGTTAGAAACCTTTCATACTATCTGACCATGCTTTCTAAAACGGCCAGGTTCTGTATACTGAAGCTTGTAAATCTTTTCCTTCTGTCAGAGGTCTGTACTAATTTCACCATTGTAACATACCAGAAAATGAGTAAGGGGAAAATTTTTCTTTTCTTTCTTTAAAGACAATGTGAAACACATTTCCTTAGACTAAAAACACTTATTGAACAGTGTAACAGCTCAAATGTATACCTGTTTCAAAGGTGCATTTTTCTTTCTCTGAGCTAAAAAGAAGCATAAAGACAATTGATGTTCTAAAAGACAGAACTTAGAAAAGAATCATGTGGAAATTGTTTTATTTCCTAAGCAACCTGTCTTGACTTGCTATATTCCTTTAAAACTTACTTTACTCATCTGAACCTTTACTTATACAAGCTAGTGGCTGTATTGATGATGACATCACTGCTTTGTTTACTCTGAAATCTCTTTTGAGGGCAATCACAACAGAGGTGGGTTTAGGAGAGGTACTGATTATGCCTCAACTTTGGAATTCAGTAATTTTAGTATGCCTCAAACATGTGCACTTGTCCTCTAGTCTTCTTTTTTTCTTAGCTTTATATTATGAACACCTCAGGCCTGTGATTATTTCTTCATAAGCATTTAAAAACCACTTAGAACAATAAACCTTCTGTAAAGAAACAAGAATAACTTTGACCTCTTACCATATTAATATACAATAAATATTTAGACAATTTTGCATTTAATACTACACCCACAAACTGTGGAGATGAGCAGTCAACACTTGCAAATCTTGATTTAGGATCTGACAGAATGCAGGTTGTTATTGGTTCTGATTTGACCCTGTTGTTCATGCGCTTCATGAGATGGCCTTCATTTAAGCAGTTGCTTCATTTAGGTTTGATTTTGTTTTTAATTTTCTGTTTAACACGACCATTTTTACAGTACAAAATGTGACAGCGTTTCCTTAATGAACAGCTTCTCAATGCTTTATCTTAGCTGTGTTGACTTAGGATGAATTTATTGGTTTATTATTTACTCATCTGGGGGTGACATTATTATTTTTCTTTTCTGCATTTTATTAGTATTAGGCTTGATATGTCCAGTTGTTTTATAAGCACTGACTTCCATGACACTTTTCACAAGTTTGGGAAGGGGTATTTATTCTTTTGCAGATGGCCAACCAGCATCAAGAGTTTCAACCAATCTTCAACCAATGGTATCTGATTTGGATACCTGCAACTGGCAATTTTTTTTAAGTGTTAAGTATTATATGACACTCATCTTCAAAATGCAACATCTTCTTGCTTTATTTGCTTTATTTTAGGTTTTTTTTTTTTTTTTTTTTGTGGTCTGAACTTGGCAAACTGTTATTCAGAATGTAAAGAATAAGAAATGCAGTTGACCATGTAAGAGAGAGGTTCATTTTTTGAACTGTGATGTAGAAATTATATTGGCAGGGGTCCTGAGACTCTTTCAGTTTTTCTGCTACACTCTCCTTCCTAGAAGAGGAATCTTCACTTCCTTAGACCCTTTTCTTTGCCTTTAAGAGCATTAGGCCAGAATACCTCTTTCTCCTTTTTGCAGCTCTAGTTTGTGTGTTTCTTTCCTCATCCCTTTTTCCCCTGACCTCCCTTATAACATCCGACACCTTTCTGATCCCCAAGAGATCAGCATCTTTCTCCCCAGGTTTACTCCACTTCTTTGCTTTCTGCCAGTCTTCCCACCCTACCCAGGTGTTTTTCTTGCCTTCTGTACCTTTGATTGTTCGCACTAGCATTTATGTCTTTCCCCTTACCCCTTTTGTCCATTTTTTTTGACTCCTATTCTAAATCCTGTTTGTCCCACTGCAGCTATAGGAACAGGTTGCTTGCATATTGCACCACTTTCCTTCTCACTCAGTGATTTCATTTCTTGAATTACTGTTTTCTTCTGCCAGTATCAGATGCTCTAATGAGAAAGAAGGGCCAATCCCCTTATCTTCTTTCCCCCTCGGGTCCTCTCTCCTGTTCACTTTCAATTGATGGCTACTCAGCCTGAGTTTGTCCTAGCCATGGAATTGATAACTGCTTTCTCTGGGGAGAAAAGGTGACAAGGATTATGGAATACTGGCTCCTAGCGTTTTCTTCCGTCACCATTCTTAGGGCACTTTTTAGGGGCTCTACTGCTGCCCCCAAAATGATCTCCTCTTGTAATCCAGGTAAAGTTGTCAATGTTTTCATTAATGATATTATGTCAGCCTCTAAGAACAGCCAGTATTAACAGACAAAATCCTTGAGAAAGAGTCTACTTTGGTAGACCTAATGGCTGTTGCAGTTATCCCATCAAACACCATCTTTTCATCCTGTTTGGGAGGTCTACAGTAACTTCCTGCCAGAGGTCAATACTTGCTAGAGCAGCTGATGACTAGAGTGTGTTGGATGGTAGGTGATTTTTATCAGCCCCTAACTTCCTCCCTTTGAGCCCTGTAAAGTGCCTGAGAGTTGGCAAGAAATTAAACAGCAGGACAGAAAAGTGCAAAGCTGACACTGATTGCTTGCCTTAATGAGACAGGCAATTTCCTAATCAGGGCTGTCTTATCTAACAATTTCTGCTTCTTCCATCCATGTCCAAGAATGTGGGGAGGGGTAGGGGGAGGAAGGAAGAGGAGTGGAGGAAAAGCACCATAAAGCTTTTGGTGGTACATTATCTTCTTAAAAACTGATGATTCACTTCTTCAGTCCCACATGAGCTCTATTCATCTCCTTTCATATATCATCTTGTGTGTCAGTGACAGTTGCACTTATGCTCCTATGCACAAAGCTGGCCTGTTTTCATGTCAGTAACGGCTGTTTGGAAAAGGTAGGTTTTGAACATTATGAAGTTCTGGTCAACTTGATGTGAACAGATGCATCACTTTCTTTTCATGGGGAAGCTAGCCTGGCCTTTTCTGCTATAGCTATACATACAGTGACCAGATGGAATGCAGTGATCAAACAAGTTTTGCAGCTTGGCAAATGACTGGGTGTACACCTGCAGATATTGTTCTCAGTACAGTGTGCCAAAGGAAGTACGATGAATGAATGCAGGGCTCTACTGCCGTACTGTGCCTTGATTTGTCTATTAGGTATTGTCTGGTGCCAGAGAAAAAAAGAGTGCTAGAGCACCTCATCAGAGACCCCTCTTCAGAGATCAAGAGTATAATGCAGAAGGAACATCCTTTAAACCTGATGACATTCACAGTCTGACAGTAGGCTCCTTTTTGATGGACTATGCATTCTTCTTACTCTGGCTGAGTTTTTAGAAACACTCTGCTGTCCCCTGAGTAACCTCACCAAACACTGTACTTTAGTGCACATTACGGGAAGTCCTTAGTTTAGATATTACTGTTTTCTGGGCTGAGTCTGCAGAGAATGGAGAAGTTCTGTGCTTGTGAAGACGGGTTGTGTTCAGGGTAGAATCAAAGGAGGACGTCTGTGATCTGCTATGCAAGACATTTACTTAGCACAAACTCTGTGGGACCTGAAGTTACGATTCACCCCCATTACACCGATGCTGTTGAGTGCAAGATCATTTTCTGTGGTTTATCTGAGTTGAAACTCTGCCAGCACTGTTCCTGGAAGAGGAAGGGACAGAACAGGTCACAGTTATACTGCAGGTATATCAAGGTAATTATTTTTGTGCAGGTGTAGCTTACACTACTAACATGTTCCTCAAAGTACAGGTTATAGTGACCTGCTGTAGACCCATGCCAAATCATTCATTTGAAAGCTTCCTCCAAGTTGTACAGGTCTGGAGCTCTGGCCTTGGGGACAGGATTGCATCTGCAATGCACACACCTGCCATTCTCTCCAGGACACTTGGTTCTGTTCAGAGAAACAGTGAACTGTTTCCATTTCCACTTGCAGACTGATCTGGCTCTCCAATGGCTTTCCTGGAAGCAAGCATGGAGAGGACTACTGGTCAACAACAAGCTCTTCTTGCCCTTGCTCAAAGTTTCTGAGCCTTTTGCTATCCTGTGGCAAGCCTCCAAAGCAAGAGGGTTTCTAACGCCATGTAAGCCTCCTGCTGGTAGACAGCAGGAAAGGCCTGGTTTTGCTTCGGCAACCAGGTTTACATTTTTTGTCTGCAGGCTCTGCAGAGCCTCCTTTTATAGTGTTAGTCCAGCATGGTGTCTGCTGATGCACACATTCCTTTCATGTACTGCTTCTAAAGCTACTGATAGGACCAGCAGCTCTCTTATCATCATGTGAGTGGGCTTGCTTGAGATCTAGTCCAGTTCTTCTCTTTCTCACAATCTGTCCTTGGCATGTTACATCAGCCTGCCACCCCTTTTGCACTGCACTGCCTGTATCCCAGTGTGATCCTGAAGGCTCTGTCCCTCTCAAGTGACCTATCCAGACTTTGCTGCTTTCAAAAGACAAGCTGGGACTGGGCCTGCAGCAAAATAACTGCTATTTCTGACTTCCAAGCTATTCAGTGTTCCCATGCTGTACCTACCAAATAAGCACTAACCCCAAAGCATTCCAAAAGCGCTCCATGATACTGGCTGTTGTGGAGCTATGTGGAATCTCTCTGTTCCTGGTGCACGTTGGCTCGTTGAATTTATGATGCTGGAGCTTTGCTGACAACTCATCTAGAAGTCCTGAGCTGCCTTCAGGGCGAGAAAAGGGCCCACAGCATGGACCTTCCACCCAATCTGCAGCAGGTCTACTTACAGGGAGAAGCCCCGAGGTGTTGTATCCAGCATCTTACTCACGGAAAGCCTGAAGAGACAGTTCATCTGCTGTGCCTGTGGGTGCTCAGTCCTATCAGCACAAGGTGTGTAAGAGCTGAATGTGGCGGAGGACAGTGTAATCTTCACAAAGGCAGACAAGACAGATGTTATCTCCACTAGGCAAGTGGAAACAGCTGCTTCTGTCTAAAGAACTTCTACTGGAGTCAAGCTTTGCAGAGGCAGCCAGAAGCACAACCTTGACCCTACTCCTCCCCTCCTTCCCCCCCGGCTTTTGAATAAAGGATTGTTGGACTATTTACACAAAGGCAAATAATATTATTTTTGGAAATGACTGAATTATTCTTTACTTTTTTTTTTTTTAACTCTAAAATAAAATCAGCCTCAGGCAGGCACCTGGCATGGAAAATTTCAGCGAGCGCGGTCACAGTCTGGCTAGCGAGAACGGGGCGCTATGCGAGGCGAGAGGCAAGCTGCCGTCCTCGCCGGCAGCCCCACTGCTCCCGGCCCGGCAGCCCCACTGCCTCCGGTCCGGCAGCCCCACTGCTCCCGGCCCGGCAGCCCCACTGCCTCCGGCCCGGCAGCCCCACTGCTCCCGGTCCGGCAGCTCCCCGCTGTCCCGCACGGAGCCACCCGGCCTGTCTCTGCTCGGTGCTGGCAGCTGGCGGAGCCCGCCCGGAAGGCCCCGTCAGACGGTAGAGCCGAGGCCGAGCACCAGCCACGAGGCTCCGCGTGAGGCCGCGCACCCCCCCAGCTCCGCGCCAGCGAACCCCCCCCCGCCACCGCAGGGGTGGTCCGCGCTGGCGCTGTCTCTGCCTTCTATTGGCTGGCGGCGCTGCCCATCGCGCACGGGAGGCGGGGGGGAGGGAGCCGGCGCGCAGAGTCGGTCCGGGCTCAGCCCCCCCCCGCCCCCCGGCGCGGAGGTAGAAGTCGTGGCCGCCCCGTCCTGAGGGAGCCGGCGCTTCCCGCCTCCACCAGCTGAGTGGGGCTCCCGTTCGCGCCTCACTCCCGGCTGATCTCGGCGGGGCCGCGATGGAAGAGGAGCGGGCGGGCGAGCAGATGAGACCGTTGCTCACTACGGTAACGCTGCGGGTGGGGAGCGCTGTGGTGTGCGGTAGTGGGGAGCACAAAGGGCCGCCGCGGGGCAGCGCCGCCGGCAGCGTGCTTGGGGCCGCTCCGCTTCTCCTTTGTCGATGTGCGGCGAGACCCTCCTCGGGCTCCCGACGCGGCGGCTGCAGGACGCGGAAGCGCCGCTTGTACCTGAGTGCCGGGGCCTCCGTCGCCCCTCGCGCAGGTGTGCCCGCGTACCGGCCTTGTGAACGCGGCCGTGTACCCCCCAGACCCTCGTGGGGCGGTGGCGAAGCCGGAGCCTTTGTTCCGCCGCTGGCTGCGGACGCCGCCGCGGCGTGGGCTCAGCGACTGCGCCTACCCTGGCTCCCCCTTCCTTTGTGATGTCCCCGCTGGGCTTGTGCTGGCGGCGGTGGGCGGTGAGGCCGCCCCTGGCCTCGCCTTTCTCCTTGCCCCAGGCCCGGCTCGCTGACGAGTTCCTGGGCGAGGGAGAAGTGCGCACACATGGCAAGCGGCGAGCTTCCCCTCGGCCTCGTGGTCCGCTGCCGCGCAGTCCGGCCCGGTGGCGGATGCGGTTCCCGGGCGGGTTTCTAACCTTGATGGGGGGACATGGACAAAAGTACAGAGTTTCGGTTCATTTCCTTCCCTGGCCGGTGTCTCAGTGAAGCAGACGTGTGTTGCCTTACTTCCTGTGCTACTGAAAAATGCATGTGGCTCCACAGTTGTAATTTCCCCTCCCTTCAGATGACTCAAGGTCTGGATTTTGTTAATGAGGCGCTGAGCCCTTACTCTGATATTCACCCTCAAGGCCTTTTCCAGAAAGGTGTCACACGGCGACTTGTTTTCAGTGCCTGAAGAGGAGGGATGTTTGGTTTGTGACACAGAGTACTACGATAGATAAATAATGCTGAAAACATGTGAGTTTTCATCATCTTTCTGCTACTTTTCAAGGAGAGACTTGAGTCACAGTTGATAAAATTGGCAATGTAATGAAGTGTTAGCTTCCTGTGACATCAGTGTGTTTAATGTGACTTTAGTGTGACTTTCCTTTGTTATAACAGGAGCGTTGGCAACATAATCGTTCATTAATTTTGCAGATTCCTTGGATTAGTACAATCCTTATACGTTTGCTTTGAAAATTAACATATATGCTCGCCTCTAAGAGTTTTGTGGGTCTGTTCTAGGCTGCTTCTTCACCTTCTTGTCCCTTTCCAAAAAAAGGCACATTCCCAACTCGTGTTGGCTTGTTCTAGATAAATTACGGGTAAGGGCAAACTGATAGGTTTAAGTCATGTTAAATCTACCCTGTCTCTCTGTAGGAGGTATCTCTTAGCAGACAGAACAATACTTCCGTCTAGTAAAGAGATGCTAGGCTGTATGGGGCAACTTGCAAAGGCTTTGGGCTTCAAGTGTGGGGGGTTGAAGTGAAAGATGCTAATGGTTACCCTGAGGTTAATCCAAATGAAAAGAGGACTACAGACTTCATGAAGGTTAATGTGCCCTGAGCACATTAGCGAGGCTTGGCAGGGAGTCATTTAGGTTCTTTTGTAACAGAAATTAACTAGGGGCTTTTGGGAGAGATGCATGAGCTGCTGTACTACTAGACAGTCATTTCTAGTGTGTTTTGAACAGAGGTGTTCAGTGAGGTGGTCCAAGTTGATTTCCTTACAACAGCAACACCTAGTCAGGAACCTGTCCTTGGTGGCAGTGTTTTCAGGAGGTAACTGCAGCCAAAACAAAGCTGAGATGGTTAGAAAAGTGAGAGAGCGGAAGGACTGGTAGGAACTAGAAAAAAGGAATTTCTAGGGAAAACTCATGAAGTAAATGGCGTGAAGTCAGTGGCTTGAGGGAAAGGACAGGACATGCTGATTACGTAGTTCATAAAGGCTTAGAGAAGGGGCAAGCACAATTACGTGGTATAGCAGTGTGGGATTTGTTGTGGGTTTTGTGTGCAAGATGTATAATTTTATATACATGAGAGATACTTAATCCAAAATATGAGTATTTTTTGACAATGCAATTTAAGTTAATTTTTCTAATCCTGTGCTTTTTGTAGTACAGGCCATCTTCCTGCTAGCAGAGCTTGCTGGAACTGCTTAGTTGTGCATAGCTTTTTTGGAAATAAAAATCTCGGTAAGATGAAAGAACTTTGTTGGAAGTGTAAATTAAACCTGAAAAGTGCCATGGTTTAAAAATACAGAAGTTTGATCAAACAACCCCATACCATTTCGTTTTCTTTCTTCCTCCAATATTGGTAGTCAGGTGATTCCGTGTTTATGTATTACTAAATATAGTATATTAGATATATGTAATAAGCAAGCTCTGGTGCTTCTTGTGTTGAGAAGCACCTCTGTCAGTCCATTCCTCCCCCAGTTTATTTAATCAAAAGTATGAACTTGCTGATTTTGTATTTTAAGTCTGGTCTTAAAGAAGAGAGTCTTCAAGTGTTTAGGACATTGGTATTTTGAAATTACTTGGTGGCAATGTATACGTCGAAGTTGAAAGGGGAATTTGAAACAAATGGCTGGTAAAGTTATTACAGTCAGAGAGCAACCAATGATTGAAACACTTGAGTAGAAAACATAATAGGAAAAAGATATAAGTGCATAAATCCGTGTTTGTTTGATACCTTATATACTGCGAACGGTTCTACACCTCAGCTTAGAAGAGATACCATACCATCATTATTATTATAATTATTGGAGAAGGTTCACTGAAGAGCAACAAGATACGAATTAGTTCTTAGATGAGAAATGACTGAACAGGCCAGGACTTGTCAGTATCGTAGAGATGATGGGACAGTGATATGGTAAGGCTTTATAAAGCTTCTGTGGAGAGAGCAGGTGAAGATGGATAAGGAGGCACAAGGTCGAATCAGTTGGGCTCTAGGTTTGGAATGAAAGGGGGAGGTTCTTTACTTGGCTGTAGAATTCATATGTATACTTGCTGTACAGTGTGTAAGTTTGTCGATTGCAGGGGAGGTTGTGCAAGCATTGGAGGATAGGTACACTGAGGTTAGTAAATTATGAGCAACAGCCTCAGGAAGTCTGAGTTGAAAATAGCTGGAGGTTGTGAATGAAAGAGGAGTTGTTTGCTTGTCTGTTTTTCCTTTTTTCTCAACAGCTGCTTTCAGTCTTTCTTTTTTGATTTAATAAGAGTGGAACATATTAGTATGTTGCTTTCTATACAGTGGTGAGTTTCACAGATACAATGACGATATTAAAATGCCCAATACTATGATACCAGTGGTCTTGGTTCTAGCTTCTTGCTTTTGTTATTATGGTATTCACTATTGGATAGTTTTGTAGGTTTCTTTGTAACACCTGCAAGTAGCATTTAAAGGAGCAGTTCTGTCTCCAGATGTTTTATAGGTAATATCACAACACTTTGTAATCCTAAAAAACCCAAAAGTAGATGAAAACTTTTTTCTTTAGTATTTGATACTACTTCATGTATATCATAAATGTTCACAAGGCCGTAGACCATGCAGAATGGCTGACTAATGGGTTTATGTTTCTTTGTGTGTTCTTTTTCTTTCAATGAAATAAATCTGGTTTTATCACTATTGTATTGCAGATGGTGACAGAAGTGAAAGTGGCTTTTGTTCGTGAAGGGCATATTTCCAGGCTTCTCCTTCTGGTTTTCCTGATCAAAGCATTAAAGTGATGCAGTCTGCCATATCTCACTGAAGAGGCATTAGTGTCCCTGTGCTTTTTCTGAAGTGGTTAAGTGGTTGGCTACTACTGTTTTTTTAACACCTGTGCAGGCACTTTATCAGATGGGTTTTATACCTCCCTGTCAATGGTGGTTGTGTTTCATGATAGCTTTGGGCCTTTGCTTTAGGCTTTGTTTGAAGTCTCTTTCAGGTTCAGCCCATTTTACCAACACATTATTGCCTTAGTGTTGTCTGCCTATTCTTTTATGCTGATGCATCTTTTTATGCAACAGTGTAGTGTCTGGTACTCCAACTTTTCAAATACATAACAAGACCCGTGAAGGCTTTTTGGAGTGTAGGGTAACAGAAGTCAGAGCCACTTGAATTACAAAAATACACAAAAACTGATGGGAAATATCCAAATTATCACAAGCTGATGATATTTACAACTTCAGTTTTTTAATAAAACTACAAAGTGCTTTTGCTTTTTAAGAAAATCTGTTTTTCATTAATGGATTTCAAGGGAGAGACAGGTGTGTTTTGTGGCAGCTAGACTGGTATGCATGATTTCTGAGCTAAGCTTTGGTCCAGTTACTGCATTTCAGATAGCTTAGTAACTTTGTCTAGCTAACTCTTAGGTGGTTATGGAAACAATTCCATTTAGAATAGGTTGTAAGTCTTGGTTAACCTTGGTGACACTTCATATATAAAAATGTAAGTAGCATCAGTCTGAAGTTTTACAGAATTGACTATTCATACCTTTCCACGTATCTCGGATGACTTACTGTTTTTGAAATAGTGGAAAGTGTTCTTTTGTGTGGTTACTGTCCGCCTCATTTGACATGTAGGCTTTCTGATGGTAAGTCAGATGCTAAGTCTCTGAGGAATATTATGCTGGTACATGTAAATTTTTCATATTAACATAGTAAGCTTGAACAGGTGTTTCCCTTTATGTCTGGACAAGGGTAATTGAGGATATGTTTATACTGCAAACTGAGGACTGCAGGAAACTGTCCTCCCCCACAAGTCCGTGGCATCTGGCTGAATACATGCTCTCCACAATTTAAAGCAATATAGTTACACTGGTGTGGCACTGCCCTAGCTAAATAGCCCTAACGAGAGAGAAATTTACTGGCTTGGCAACCTTGCAGACTTGAATTTATGACTTTTGAAAGATAAGCTGCTTTTCTGTGTTGTGTTGTTTGGGTAGGGTGCACACCTTCTACAACTTGCTCCATGCAGTGGGCTGTGAGCAGTGTCTGATCACCTCTTGGTTGAAGTACTATAAGATGCTATTGAGTGTATATGCTGGCAGTCTTCTTAAATTCTTAAAAAGTTAACACAGCTCTCAAAAACTTGTTATGTTACCTGAGAACTTTTATTAGGCTTCATTGCAGTAGTTTTATTTGTTGTCCAAAATAAGCAGTAGGGTGTACTAAGTTGAATAGTCATTGCATTATATCCAGGTTACTGATCTGCTTCTGTAGGTGAAGCATAGCAAAATATCACTGTGATTTGTTGTTGGCTTTTGAATATTGATAACCTTTACACAAGGATATCTGTTACACAACATTTTTAGTGCATTAAGTAAATAAGCTGCTGTGTAAATAGTGATTGATAAAACAGAGTATAACTGGAGTATACTTGAATTTAGCTAGAGAAGATCTGCAAAGAATACTGCTGTGCTTTTCGGTTGGCATATTCTGGAGTGATAAAGTTTAGGGACATGTCAAACTTTTGGCTGAAATTCAGATAGCAATCTCACTAATGTTTTGAAATAGTGGTACAAATAGTGAGATTTCAGATGAGGTGTTTGTGAGTAAGCAGGTGGAGAAGAGCTTCACAAACTGCTTAATCCTGTTTATCTCTAAATGTCCAAAAAAGTCAAAAGTCCTGGCACCTTGGAAGCTCCTTTTTGTGTTACTGAGAATAAACATCAGTTATGCAAGTGTCTCAAATCTACCTTGCTAGCATATCTCAATGGTTATTAGAAGGGATTATCTGTGACAGTCTGTCCTAGTTTGTGCTTTGCACCCTCAGATTTCCTTGTTTCACTGGGAGTTAAATTTGCTGCAGCAGAAGACAGCATGTCATGGCAAAGGAAATGTGTATTTTAACCAGTAGATGGAGCCGTTTTAGTTCCACAGCAGCACGCCTATTTTGAAAACTTTGTTCCTTGAAGTTTTTCAGTCACTTTGTCTTCAGATTATGGCTAAGAGTTATAGTTTCCTTATCTGCAGAGATTAAATGTTTTATTCTTCCAGTAACAGTGCCAGAACTGTACAGCAGGAAGGCTATTCCATTTTCACAAATGTGCAAAAAAGAGTCAGTCCTTGTGCTTATGGTAATTGCAGTTATTCCTGTAAATTGCCCAATGTCAGGTGGGTCTGCACACCATGAGTTGCCTGCCGTAATGTTTTGGAATCTGTAGTGTTGTATTTGACAGGCTGGATGCTCCTGTGACTTCTGCCCAGGAAAGGCTGTTAGCTCTAACTCAGATACTGTTTTTCCTGCTCCAGGGCCTTAAACTAAATTGACTCAAAGCTATGTAATGGAATAGTTGTCCTATTTGGGTATACTTGTCTCACTTCAGCAGTGCTAGAATGTTTCATAACCTTGAAACACCTCTGACTTGTTAATTCTAGCAAGTCCTATTTTAGCAGAAGTATTTGCAATGCAATACTTGTATCATCTTGTATCTTCCTTCAGTGACCACTTTTCTAAAAGGTACATTTATGTTTTTCTTAGTTTGTCTGTTTTCCTGTCTGCATTTGTAGTTAGTAACATTCCTGATAGATCTTTCCTTTCCCTCACACTCTTTCAAGTCTTTGTCACTGAAAATTATTCTTGGTGAACACACATCAACTTGAAGAGTAGGACCTTATTCAAATTTTTATTTTGAACTCTTTCAGTAGATTGTACTTTTTGAGGTATAGATGTGCTGCTTTCTTTCCCAAATTCCTGCTGTGAAGTTTCTTGTGACTCATTTTTTGCTGAGATGTATCTCTCTATATATGTGTCTATATGTGTGTATATATATTAATCAATTTTTATTTTGTGTCTACATAATCTCTTTGGAAGTTTAAATTTCTACAAACAATATAGAATGACTACTAATACTTAGGGGATAGTTTTGCTGGAAGGCATTTAGATTGCTTTGTTGGCAGTAAGGCTAAGTCAGTGTCCTAAAATACTAAAATATTTTTAAACTTAAAAACAAACTTTAAGTTTTTTTTTGGTGTGTGTTTTTTTTTTTTTTTTTTTTAACTAAAAGAGAGTCTTCAGTAGAAGTTTCCAGATCAGGCACCTGATGTCAAACTGTTGCCTCTGTTTAACAGTTCCTGGAGTCTGTCTCCAAACAAAGTGGAGCTACCTGTGAATGAGGGATGTGGGTGGAGGCTGCAGAGATGAATTATAGAGCAGTGTCCTCCATTGTCTCACTGCCTTATGTATGTTGGAATTCTGCCATTTGACCACCTACTCTGCCTTCTGCTACTGTTCTTTCTACAGTACAGCTATGCAGCTGAGGATCTGTTAGCTGAGGGCTGCTTTTAGCTGGGAAGTACTGAGGATTCACATGAACTTTTAAGTGGGGGGG
>JASSUY010029019.1:0-53914 GCA_032466535.1 Forpus xanthops
AGAAGAGAAGGCTGCGTGGAGACCTCATAGCAGCCTTCCAGTATCTGAAGGGGGCCTATAAGGATGCTGGGGAGGGATTCTTCATTAGGGACTGTATTGATAGGAAAAGGGGTAATGGGTTCAAACTTAAACATGGGAAGTTTAGATTCGATGTAAGGAAGAAGTTCTTTACTGTGTGGGTGGTGAGGCACTGGAATGGGTTGCCCAGGGAAATTGTGAATGCTCCATTCCTGGTCGTGTTCAAGGCCAGGTTGGACAGAGCTTTGGGTGACATGGTTTAGTGTGAGGTGTCCCTGCCCATGGCAGGGGGGTTGGAACTACATGATCTTAAGGTCCTTTCCGACCCTAACTGTTCTATGATTCCATGAATAACTGTCTAGTATTCTCTGCTTCCCTCCCCACTATGCACAGACCCTTTTGGAGGACAATGACACAAGCGCTCTCGTTCGCAACATGGAGGGACAGGAATTCCCACAGACTCATTGGAAATATCTGAGATTTTTTAACAGTCCTTTCCTACTGAATGGCTGAATTTGTTCAGTCCATGCTGTCCTCTTTCCAGAAAGGGAAACTCAGGTAACATCAATTGTGAATTAACCTATATTCTGGGCTCCTTAGACTTTAGCTCGGCTCAAGGAGAAATAAGAAACAATAGCTACCAGAATACAAGAGTCCCCCAGCAGGGCTGCTCTGATCACAGCTAAAGATCAGGAGAGAGGCATGCACTGATCTTAGGAGACATAGCCAAGACCCAGAAGTGAGAAAGGAAAGGGAAGCACGGACTACAAAAAGAAGGCAGGTAAAAGACAACGGGTTGATGGGACAACCCTGCACAGTAGTACCAGAATACACTTGGGAGAAGCAAGGAGACAGACATTTCTCCCTGCCATGAGGCATGAATGGCTGGCAGTATTTGACACCATTTTTCAGAGAGGGAAGGAAAAAACAGGATTTAAACCCACATTTTTCAAATAGGAGAGAGATACAGTGCACACCAGAGGACTCTGACAATGGCTGCCTTAGACTAATCTGCCTTCAAAAGACATAACAAAAAAAGCATCTGCCAGAAGGCAGCCAGCAGCTACTCCCCCTAAAAGAGCTGAGGGCTTGATCCGAGTAGGGCTGCTGAAGGAAAACATTGCCCAGCCAAGGCATAACAGGAAAAAAGGGGAAAAGAAAAAAGGAGAAATGTTTACAGGCTTTTCTGTCTCCTTCTTCTGTGGCAGCTTCTTCTTGGGAGCCTTGCGCTCGGCACGTCTCTGCTCAGTGGTGGTGTCAGCAGCTGTGATGAGCTTCTGCAGGTCCTGAGTTCTCTTCTCCCTCTCTTTCTTCCTGGTTTCGATTTTGCGGAGCTCCTGGATGAGGTATTCTTCTTCTGCCACCTGTAGACCAGAGCACGTAAAGGCAATCAGAGCAGCAGAGGAGGCCTAGCAAGGTAAGGGGGCCATCTACCGGTAACAGCTCAACTCTGGGCCAGGCTAGGAATTACCAAATTCCCCTGCCTTGGATTTGCAGAGCACATCGTGCTCCATAGCCTTCCCCTGCGTCCATGGTAATGCCAGGCTACAAACTGGCAGATACTGTATCACAACATCCAGGATGTACACTTCAGCAGCATCCATAAACGATTAATCTCATCTCCAGACAAAGAGACCAAGAGCGCAGATAGAAGGGTAAAAAATGCTCAAATACACTGTAGTTGCAAATGGAGTGTTGTGAAAAGCTGGGTCCCCTTCCCAGACCTAGCACGTAGAACCTAGAGCAGCTATGCCTGATATCAGCACACATGTCAACATGGGAAGGACAAGCAGAGCTGTTACACATACGAACTTGTCATTAAGGCCTACTAACAAAAAGAGATGCTCTCCCTCAGCCTTGAGGAACACACAGTTCCTTAACCTCTAATGGGACCTTATATGGCTTCAACAAATAGGTGAACTAAATATGCAGATTCACAATCTCTGATGCTTTCTGGTAATATCTGTACTCTCAATGGAAGTAATCCTCCTCCCACAGGACTCAGGGATTCATAAGGACACTGATCTGCAAACTTACTCTATTCAGAGAACTAATACAGTGTCACAGAGAAGGTGTTGGCAGTTATCAGAGACCATAACCCTCTCCTCTGTATAGTCAGATTCTCAGTTACTGTGTTTTTGCATTCCTTAAAATGATGCAAACCCAACAACAAAGCTGCTCCTTTCTTGTCCATTCTTTCCCTTTCCCACACTATTTCACCTACCTACTGATTCAACTTAACATAAATTTTCTTGAGCAGTGATGCTCTCTTTTCCAAGTTACCTGCTCTGGTGTCCTATTGTACAGCCTTTCCAGTTGTTCTTTCCTTCGCCTCTCATGGCCAGCATCAAAGACTGGAATTTTCAGGTCTGTGCCTGGAGCTGCACGAATATTAGCCAGTTTGGCACATATGTGATAGTATCGTTCCTTCAGGTCCTCCACTGATCTTTTCTGTGGAAGACATTACAGGAGGACAGTATTACGGAAGAACCAAGCAAAATCTTGTGCAGTAGCCAGCTGAGGACCCTTGGCTGAAGGACATCAGGTAGGGTAAAGATAGTACCTAGAAGGAAGACCAGCAGGAAGCATGGCCAGTTCCAGTAGAGCAACCACATGGAAGAAGGAGTTTCTCAGTCCTCTGAACTGCTCCAGATAATGGCATTCAAGCCATAACTAAGAAGGTATCAGCTGCTACAACTCTTTGCCCATTGGTACATGTGTTCCCTCACTCCAAGCACCAAAGGTGTTTGGGCTGCACAGCTGGGCAAACTCTTGTTATTTGATACAGGCTCCTCACATGAGCATTTCAGAGGGTACCAAAAAGTTCCAGCATTTGGAGCTGTTCTCTAGGAGTCACATCATTTCCCCCTGTCACCAGGAGACATGGAACCAGCAACTACAGATTTATGACCATGAAACCAGTGCTGCATCTTCAGACCATTGATGGGTCCCTGCTTCATAGGATTGATGACAAAAACATGCACCAGGCCAGGAGCAGCACCAAGGAAAAATCACAATCCCTGGGGACCACTAGCAGATCCCTCTCCCAGGACCTAGCCTGTAATCTATCTAGGACACCTATCCTGCTCAGCTAAACAATCTCCAGAGCTGCTTCACCTTCGAGGAACAATGAGTTATTCTCCTGGCAGGGCAGACCTTCTAACTTTGTAATAAAACACAATAGGGAATGAGCACAAGTCACAGTGGATTTAATTACAAACAAAGCAAGCAGCAATGCCCTGTGCTGGAAATTCAATATTCCCTGCTGCCAATAATTCATTATTTCTCCCTAATTAAGTTGATATAAAGGGTAATTTGGTCTTTGCAATGCAGCAAGCCCTGCACGTGCCATCGCAGTAGGTTGCTAGCAGCACCTTGGCCCCTGGGACTCACCTTGAACTGCTGGTGATCATAGCGGTCGTGAATCACCACGAAGCGCAGATCGAAACGCCGAGCCAGGTCAAAAAGGTGGTCTGTCTCAGCTTTGGTCCACGCATCATCATGGAGATACATCTGGTATTCCTGCTCCGAGTAGACAGGTACCTGCACTGTCTATGCAGACAAAAGAAAAAAATGCTAGCTCTTTTGCAGCTCTTCTCACTGCCAGCTGGTAAGGGCCCAGATATTCAAGCCAAGAACAAGAGGAAGGCACTGACAGGAGAGAGCTGCCAGGACCCTGAGCAATAGGTCCTGGTAGGAAACATGACAAGCAGGCAGAGAACTTGATAAGGAGCAATGTGTGATCTCAGGACCACAAAAACATTCTGGGAAGCCTATCAGGAACTACTGCCTGGGAGGCTGAAACCTATTTGAGGTGGCTGACACATGCAGAGGTCAGCAACCCACATCCTGACTGTAGGTTTCAAACTTATCAGGCTAACATGACAGCAAACCAAAGGTTCAGCTGGCCCCTCTGCATTCCTCCCATACAGCAGCACCAACACCTTGACATGAACTGCTTTGACAGCCAACTCTACTCAGTCTGGGACATGCTTACTTATATAGGAAGAACAGGAAAGGCAAGGAGCAGTAGTCCCTAGCCTTTAGAACACCTTCTGCTTTGACACACAACCCATTTCTTTCATGTTTGGTGCAGACAGCGCCATGAAGATCTGTACAACTGAGGGCAATAAACTTGGCAAACAACTTCGTCCCTCCTTTCCTCATCCACCCTTTCTCCAGCAAAGCCACAGGGCTAAAAGACAGTTCAGCTCTCACAAGTGTCCCAGGTGTCTAAAATGAGAAACCCACACCACTGTCCCAACCCTGGAACTGCTTTGCAAGGACTCTGTCCAGAACACAAGAGTCAAGAGTAAAAAATCAACAATAAAAACACTTACTGTATTAGGGGAAGTCCTAGCACATGGTAAAGCAAAAGTACCACCAAGCCTGTGCTTTCCTCCCTTTCACCCTCCCACCACTCCTACAAAGGAACTGTGCTCAGCCTGAGGAGGTCCTGATTCCACCAGAAGACATTGTGTGCATGGGAGCAGCACACGTGTCAGTAACACTATGCCCCTGAGTCCCACACCAGAGAAGTCCTCCTCATGAACTGCATACAGCTCAGAGGATTTCCAAGCCTCCAATAAACAACCTCTTTAGGTCTATTGCCTTTCACTTAGGCACAGAAGCTTAGATGTGAAGCATATCGCTTGGGGAGGCACTGCACCTCAACCTTTCAGTACCACTTCCACCAGGAGAAAAGCCCAACTAGGCACCGCAACGATGTCCTATGTACATCATGAAAAACAGAATTATTTTCGAGAGTAGCATACACACATGAAAAGATCAGGGCCTTCTGCAGTGGATGCAAGGGAAGGTGGCAGGTGTCTGATCAAAGGAGAGAATAGGACAAGAGCAGACACTTCCAAAACACTTCCTCAGCCCCAGTCATGAGAAGTGAGAATGTGGGAACTCAGCAGATGGAAAGTTTGAGCCAAACATGAGATGACTGTAAGTCCAAATGCAATCTAGCCATGATAATGCAAGCATAACCCCCAGAAAGGGATTTCCAGCAGAAGCTGGCAAGGTTTCACTTGCACAAGACCTTGGCAGGAATGCCAACCACAACTCTACTGACCCCTTTTTGGAAAAGATGAACTGAAATGGGAACAAGTACCCATTTCAGAGCAACAAGGATGAGTAATGGGGTGGGGAGCTTGTCTTCCCACAGCAGACTGGAAGAGAAAGGAGCCTGGCAAAGGAAGCCTGAAAGGGAATCTGACTGCAGGCTTCAAGTATGCTAGAGGGAATGAAAGGAATACTAACATGAAGAAAAGAACAACTGAAACAAGGACAAAGAAATTGGTTTGCAAGGAAATGCCAGTTTAACGTGGAAAATTTAACCTAGAGATAAGAAATGGAGCAGAGACAGTCTGGAACAGCTTCCCAAGGAAGCACAGGGGCAAGAAAATCCAAGTGCTTTTCAAAAGTAACTTGATCAGTTTATGAAAGGGAATGGATGATCCAGACCTGAAAGAGCCAAGAGGAAGAGTCAATGGCTCAGAAAACCCTTCTCAGTCCTGTATTTCACACTACAAACTCACACAATGATGGGCATTAAATTAGCTGAAACTGCTCAGGAAAAATCCTGGAGCCATGAGACAGTTCTGAGAAAGCATCAGTACAATGCCTTGCAGTGCTGAAAAGGCACACTGAATAGTAAAAATGATTAGGGAAACAAAGAGAAACACAGCCAATGTACAAATCTGCTATGCTGCCCTAAGTGAAACACTCACTCCTAGTGCACCCTTTTCAAAATAAAGGGCATTTGAGAACAGGGTGAGACAGGGCACAGAAGGGCAGATGCATGTCACATTACAGAGAAAACAGTGCACAGCAAGGACAATTTACTACGTCATGTAAGACAAGATCTCAGAGGCACCAAATGAAACCTCAAGGCAGCAGTTTAAGATGAACAGAAGCAATACCTCTGCACACCATACAAAGTTAACCTGAAGAATTCATCATCGTTCACAGAACAGCTTTCTGCCCAGAACCTAGTAAGAATTATTAAACACAAATTCCAAGTTAAAAAATCCTTAAACCAATGAGTACCAAAAGCTAGGAAAAAATGCTTTGTATTTTCCCCATTCTCATCATCTTTCTCTAAGCCTTTACTAACAGTAGCCAGAAAAAGAGTATCAGCTGAGAGAAGACTTTGCTCTGGCACCAATGAAGCTGCTTTTATATTCCTACTTCACACCATGGATCAAGGCTTAGTGTACACTGTGAAACCTAAGCTTACATTTTGGATCTCACAATGAACAGGAGGGATTTGGAGACTGGAAGCACAGAGAAAAGGCAAACAAACTGAGCTTGAGGGACCAGTAGGACTAGAAGGGAAAATGGCTTATGCCAAGGGGAGTAAGAAATTTGGGCAGAAGTATTAAGTATGGGAGAAGGAACCTACAGAGGAGTTTAGAAAAGTAAATAAAATTCCTCTGACATAGCAAATATCTGCAAAACTTCTCATCAGTGCCTTCTACCCTCTTAACCATGGATCCACTTGCTTGTAATATTATGCGATTGGGCATGTGCAGATGGCAGAGGACTGTACCACTAATCTACAGGTTGCAGTCTTGCTGGAGGCTCTCCTGTCTGTCAATTCACAGTACATGATAAAGTTAAGGAAACAAGAATCATATAATTACAACCTATGTGTGGCCCCCTCTGATAAACTCAGTTGAACTCAGCCAAAAGCAGTTACAGCAGTAGAGTCTTTGAGACAATTACACCCCCCAAAGTTTCCCTCACAAAGCCAGGTAGGTGACTTGACTGAGTCATGCTTCAGACTTCTACCATAGACACCCTAGGGAAGAGATACGACAGGAGGCTCTTACCAACATCCCAGCAAGAGGAAAAGCATCGATTGGAGCTTAAGCCTTCTAACACACAAGGTTAATCAACCACTTAACTCTGCAGGAAGCCAGGCTTTGACAGAACTGATGCTCTGTGGGTTACAAACTTTAAATGTTGCATATGCAAGTTGAGCTTTTGTGGAAATCATGTTAGCATACTCTTTTTTTTTTTTTTTCCCCTTCAGATTTGTATCATGAAGGGGATTAAATTATGTTATGAAGGCACCCTAACTCTGCTCCTTCCTAACTTTGGAGGCCCTGACTTTGAAGTCTAAATCTTGATGTAGTTTTCTTTGTGCATACACATGAAAGCCCCAGCCACTCAAAGCAGATACATCTGGGACAAAAGACAGCAGGAGATTACAACAACACATTGTGACAATTTAATGTAAGATGCAAAGAACAAGGTACTGCACCACACTGATACCACAGGAGCAATTTCAGAGGGAACACAACGTCATTCACTATCTGTGCTGGAATCTGGCCAAAAGGCTGCAAGCCAGCTTTTTTGCTACAAAGCTCTAGCAATTTTTTTCACACTGGGCAAAATAACAAGACTTATGACTTTAATGACTGTCTCGGAATAGAGTATCTTTTACCACCCAGAGCTTGTAACCAGGGAAGGATGTCTGCTAGGAACGAAATTAGATGGCAGAGTGCCTCCTTACCAAATCAATAACAAGATTTGGTAAGGAGCGCCTGAAACACAGGGGATTCTAGTAAGCTCTGACCACATAATGATCCCACATAGCTTGAATCATTTCGAGACATCATAGTCTGTGGTTATGTGGCCATAAGGCCATTCTGCAATTTAAAATGCAATCGCCAAATGTAACAGCCTCCCCTTGTTGAAAGGACAAACTTCCTGTAGGGATGCTCAAGAAGCTGATAAAAGGGTATTTTCCATCTGCTATTTATATGCTTTTGTTCAAAAGGGCTCCCACTTACTTTATTGAACCTGGCAAAAGGGTAGTCTTTTCCTTCCTCTGCTGCTCTCCTCCAGTGGTAGAACATTGCTCCATCTTTTCTTGCTGGGTTGGTGAAAGGCATCCACTTCCAAGGCCGAACTTTTTTGGATCCCAGTTTTGCTTTGACTGTTCGATAACCCTGAGTTGTATCACTTGGCAGCAGCGGAGGTGCATCCCTGTGGTGGAGAAAAGCACTGGCTGACAGAAGCAAGCAGCAGCCCATGACAAACCCAAAGAAATTTCAGACTCAGTGGGATCTGCCACCACAATGTTCAGGATGGGAAAACCTGAGTTTAAGCTTTATACAGGTTTTGCACTTCCCAGACTGCAATGATTCCAGCATCAGAGGACAAAATACACTGCCTGGATGGATTTGGACAGGGCCATCAAACTATGCAAGAGACCTCTAAGGCAAGGGTTCAATACATACAAGCTAAATACAGCCCGCAGCAGAACTCTTTCTGCAGAAATAAAAGCAGGTTCTAATCCCAGTTGCAAATAAAAGAGAATTAGACACAAAAGAGTAAGAATACTGACTTGTCTGCTCTAAACTATTGTGCCTTCACCCAATTCATCTCCTACACAGAGCAAACCCCTCAGACTTACAAGAGAGAAGACAGGCATTGTTCATGACTAAGAGAGAAGGGCACAAGCATGGGCCAAGCACAAAGGTGAATCAATGTGGGAAGCAAGACTGCCTATGGTTTCAATAGGATGCTGCCCTGCTTCCAAAAGCCCAGGCTACACCACAACCTACCCAGATAGAATCAGAGAATAGTTAGGGTTGGAAAGGACCTTAAGATCATCTAGTTCCAACTCCCCTGCCACGGGCAGGGAACACCTCATACTAACCCATGTCACCCAAGGCTATGGCCTTAAACACTGCCAGCGATGGAGCATTTAAAACTTCCCTGGGCAACCCATTCCAGTGCCTCACCACCCTTACAGTAAAGAATTTCTTCCTCAGGTCCAATCTAAACTTCTGTGTTTAAGTTTGAACCCGTTACCCCTTGTCCTCTCAGTACAGTTCCTCATGAAGAGACCCTCTTCAGCATGCCTATAGGCCCCTTTCAGACATTGGAAGGCTGCTATGGTGACCATAGGTTCTTACTTTTTGTCAGAGTAGAGGAGTGCATAAACTTCTCTGTGCATTCCTTCTGGCCTCTTAAACGTCAAAGTCTCTGAAGATTTCTTGGATTTTTTCTGAAACAAAAAAACTGCATTTTAGATTCAGAAGTAGCAACCCCTGAGGGAATATTAAACTACATAACCTGGTGCCCTGCGATGGTTTTCACTTTTATGTGGTTTTAGACACCTTGAATTTTTTCCTGGTGGAAGACACTGACAGTGAAAACATGCACATTTTCAGTGATAGCTTTCACCAGTACTCAGACACTTGTTACTGACAACACACATTTAAACTCCAAGTTGAACACCTGGCTGTAGTTTTAAAGGGCTGGTACACTGAGCTTTTTTTACTAGGTAAGCACTGTCCTCACATGAAGGTATTAATGCATCGTCGTGGTTTAACCCCAGCTGGCAAATAAGTACCATGCAGCCGCTCACTCGCTCCCACACACACAGTGGGATGGGGAGAATCATCAAGAAAAAAAGTAAAACCCATGGGTAGAAATAACAACAGTTTAATAATTAAAGTATAATAGAATAGTAGTAACAATAACGAAAAGAGAAATATGAGAGAAAGAGAGAGAGTAAAAAACTAAAGCCAAAACCAAACAGCGATGTACAATACGATTTCTCCCCACCTGCTGACTGATGTTCAGCCCATTCATGAGCAGTGAACAGCCCCTCCTGGCCAACTGCCCCCAGTTCCTGTCCTGAGCACAGCATTCTAGAGTATGGAATACCCATTTGGCTAGTTTGGGTCAGGTGTCCTGTCTCTGCTCTCTCCCAGCTCCTTGTGCCCCTCCTCACTAGAGAGCATGAGAAACTGAAAAGTCCTTGACTTAGGGTAAGCATTACATAGCAATGAAAACATTGGCCTATTATCAACATTATTCTCAGACTAAAGCCAAAACACAGCTACTAGGAAGACATGCATTTAACCGAGTGATTTTCCATCCTTTACAGAAGATAATAAGAAATGTCTTCCCACCTTTAGTTTTTTGGTCACTGTGCTCTGCAGCAACTTCAGTTTTACCAGTTGAGACCAAACCCTTGCAGTAGCCCCATGTCAAAACTACCAGTATCACCTATAAAAGTAAACCCCCATCCGCACCTCTACACTCCCATTTTACAGCAAAGAACTGTATTTATTTTTATATAATTTCTGGTATGAAGAAACTCAGTGGAGAAAACTCAATCTGGCCCGTAAAACCTTGTCAGAACTAATGGCTTCTAAGACATAGTCCACCTGATATCACATATACAAGTTTATAAAGTCTAGATTCAGGTAGATACAGTAGCAGTCACGTTAACAACGTACACTTGATATACCTGGGATGAGTTTACTGAGTAGTCCAGAACATCTGGTCTAACTGTACTATGCTTGTAACTACTAGCCACATCACCACTTTTAAGTACCTGTTTATCATATCACTACCAACTTTTAAATCAGAATACTTTGTAATAATAAAACCAACACTGTATCATAAATTGAATTAAATCCATACAGTCACCTTTATTAAAAATCCCATTAAAAAGTAATAACCTATCAGCTTGGACTACAACCACTTTCCATAAAACATCATGACAGGCATTTACTGTATTGGCGCCTTTGCACTCCTAATCAAACACCTTTCTCCCAGCATGTCCCTCACTGCCCAGGAGTGAAGTAAGGCCAACAGAGGCAGTAACACATGGGTCACCACACACCCTGTTTGAACACAGGCTTCTGGAACTCCCCCAAAGTTCCCAGATTTATTACAAGTTAATATCAGCAGGCCAGAGATCAGCTCAGACAGCTCTTTTACGAGCTGAGAACAAATTACTTGGTCCTGTTGATTTAAATGTTTTTATGCCCAGTAATTTTTATTTTAATATTCTCAGTCACTAATGGCCTGGGAAGTACCTCACTGCTCTCTTGTGATTTAAAGACATCAATCTGTTTCTTTTCTAATTGAGTACAGATCTATTTCATGAGCAAGTGTTGCACTGTCACTAGCAATTTTGCTCTCTCCAAGCAATAACGCAATAATACTTTTCATTTGATTTAGTTTCTGTGCTGAAATTCAGAACGTTTCTCCCACAGCCGCAAGCAGACTCCTAAACCCCTCCATAAACCTCTCACTGCACCTCTCCTTCTCCTCTCTTTCCATTACAGTAAATGTGGGGAGAAGTCCCTCTTACTCTCTGCTCCAAAAGAGAGACAGGCAGCCATCAGTACTCCTCCTCCTCCAGCTCTCTGCTAGCTAACAGAAAAACACGTCTAAATCAAAGAACTTACAACTCTGAACACTCACTGGCACAACATCACAGGCTGAATCCAGTCACACATTTGGCACACTATTCGCTAATTCAGCTGATAACTGGTGATTTTAACATTTCAGCCTCTAAATTACTGAAACTCATCAGTTTTCCATTACAGCAAATATACTGTGTCCTAAACCCAGGATGGGACTCATGAAATCACTGCGCTTCTCTTCAGAGACAAACATTTCAGCAGAGACAAAGACAGTCAGGAAGTACTTTCAGGGATGGAGTGGCTGCACATGTTTAGTTTTGTTTTGTTTTCACAAATATAAATCACACCATCTTTGTACCAGAGTTCCTGGAGATTTCATCTCCCCCAGCTCACCTTCAAGCACCTCCACATCACATAACTACTCATTAATTTACACCTTGCAAGCCAAGACTTTGCCCAAATTCAAAATACAGAAGGCAATGACATAACGTGGCATACTGCCCCACAGAATATAGCATGTGAAGCTGTATATCCTTAACAGAGCTTACTAACTTGCACACATTCCCACAGGCAACACATCCCAGGTTCTCCCAAACCCGGCCACACACCTTCCCTGCAGAAGGACTGCTCCCATGGTTTGAAGACATTCACCATTCAATCAAGTCAGACAAGTTTTTTTCCTTCTAAACCAAGACTGTGTTATATTATTTCCACCAGTTTGTGGGCTAAAAAGTAAACACACTTCTAACTCCACAAAATACAAATTTTCAAGACAGCTGAAAATGCCCTCAGGCCAGATCCAGCTCACCAGGACACCACCACTTACAGAGCTCCAGCTCAAATACCGACCCAAATGCCACAGCACAGTTTAACTAAGAACAGCAGGAATTGGGCCCTCCAGGCATCTCCAGATACTCCCAGGAAGCCTGAAATTAAACGGGCTATGGTAGGAACATGCTTTATTCCATCCTTTCTTCAATATTTGCCCCAGGCACCATATGCACAGTCAGTCAGTGCCAACAAAACAAGCAGCGGCCCCTTAGGGCCTCGCAGTTCACCTTATCCGAGTTGATGATGTCCTTTTTGTTGATGGTGCCCATGTTCTCCGACTCCACACCACCCAGCTCCAGGATGTCCCGCACGTCTGCCCCTGTTGCCATCTCTCCTGCTGCTCAGTGGCCTTCTCTGCCACCGTCCTGTTCGTTCCCTCCGGCTCTGGGAAGGGAGAACCAGGGCACCAGGGTTAATGTGCACCTCTCATTAAGACTGTCCTGTACATGCACAAACATGCTTACGTGCATACATATAACACACAGCATACGCATACATATATATATATACGCATATACATGCATACAACATGTTGCCCAGAGAAGCTGTGGATGCCCCATTCCTGGCAGCGTTCAAGGCCAGGCTGGACAGGGCTTGGAGCAACCCAGTCTAGTGGAAAGCATCCCTACCCATGGCAGTGGGTCGTAAACTAGATAATCCTTATAAAAGGTCCCGTCTAACCCAAACCATTCTATGATTCTATGATCATCTAAGCTGGAAAACACCTTTAAAACCATCAAGTCTAACCATTATCCCAGCACTGCCAAGTCCACCACTAATCTAAGTCACTAAGGGCTTTGTCTACACGGTTTCTGAATGCTTGCAGGGATGGTGAGCCCACTACTTTCTTAAAAAAAATGATATATACACATATATACACGTATATATACATACAGACACACATATATACACATAACACGCGCATATACACATATACGCACGCATATATACATACACACACACACACACACGCATATCCACATACACACACACCCCCCTCAGCAGCCTCCCCATCCCCCGCCAGGCCCAACAACGGGGCCTTGTACCCGGCCGGTCCCGGGAACCAGACGCACGGCGCCCGCGGCCAGAAGCGCAGCGGCGAAGTCCCGAGAAGCCCACAGACGGACGTGTGGGACGAGGCTGGGCCGTGGGGCCGCCGCAGCCACGAGCAAACCCGCTCCCGCGCTCACCCACCGGCGCCGGATCCGCAGCCACCGGGACGGTGCGACCGGCACAGCGGTCCGGGCAGCGCCGTTTCCGCTCCCGCCAAGCGCCGCCGGAAGTGCCCGGAGCCCTTTGAGCGCGCCACCGCAGGGCTGGAGGAGCTGGGGGTGTGGCGAAAGGGTTGCGGGTTCGCGCCCCGCTCCCGGCACTTTTCCGCTGCCCCGGTCTCGGAGCCGCGGCCCGGCGGCAGTGCCCGGACCGGCTCGGTGCCGATCTACGTCCTTCCCCGATGAGGGCGGGAAGGTCGGCGCAGGCGGGACTCGCTGCCGCACCGGAAGGTGGCAGCACAGCCGTGCGCAGCCCGGCCCCGACCGGTGTCTCGGAGCTGGGTCCGGGGCCGCTCCGCACCTCACCCCGACCCTTACACGGGAGGTGCGGGGTCTCCGGGGAGCTGTCCCCAGCTGCCGGAGGGGACAAACCAGCGGTGAAGGGTGACTGGGCTCTGCCTTGGGCGGGCACACCGGGGCTCTGGGGCAGGAAAACCATCCCGAAGGGCTCCAGAGCTGCAGCACTTACCTGAGGCTGTGGCAGCTAGGAGCAAAACTTTAATGAGTAGGATTCAATAGGACTATCCTGTTTCCTCTTCCCTATGGGAGGGAAAAGAGGGGGGAATGGGGAAGAAACAGCAGAGTGGAGCCAGGAGGGACTTGAAGAAATCCCATTGTGCTGCAGCAGGCACAAGATTGCCTGGCAAAGGTTTGTCCGAAGCAGCATGGGACACAGAGATCCACTGCCAGCCACCTCGGATAGCACCGGAGAGGGGTGTCCCTGGGGGAACCTCTTCTCCCGTGCGGTAGCCCACAGTTGAGCTGAACTGCCCTGTGTTGGGGTGATTCCAGCACACAGTCCCCCAAAGCCAGCCAGGCTGTGCTGGAGTTGCTGCCATTCCCATCCCACTGGTGATCCCTTCCCACAGGGACTGTCACATCACATCTGTACCAGGGCCAAGCCAGTGCCGTTGTGCCCCAACAGGAGCACGAGAGTGTCATCTGTTGTCCCCAGGAATCATCCAACTTCTTTTCTGTCCCCTTCCACACTGCTAGGAATGGCTTTAAGAATCATGATCCTTCCTCCCACAAGGACAAAGCTTACCCAGGGTTTCTCCTGCCATGTCTACCCAGGTCCTCCCCCCATCAGTACCTGTGGCCATTCCTAACTGTTTCCAACATCTTTCTTTCCTCTCTTTTGTTTGCTCGCTTGGAGGTGAGGTTCCTATAGAATGAGCTCCTACAAGGTGGGTCTGCAGAGGGAAACAGGATAGTGTTTACCCAGGCTGCCTCCCTTCACCTTTGCTGTCTCACCCTTGCCTGGAGCACCCAGCACTGGTGCTGCAGGGAGAGCTTTGTAAGACCAGGGAACAAGGACCTCCTGTTTGTCCCTCACTGGCAGATCGTTCACAGTCCATTCATGTCTTTAAACAACACTTGTAGAAAACACAATGAGTCCCAGAATAAAACCCAGAGATGAGTGGTCATTCAGTGTCCTTGAGGTTTGATTCTATCTCCCACTTCTAGGCCTGACCTGCTCAAGCACAGCTGCAACCCCAATCCCAGCAAGACTCAGCCGATGCTCTGCCCCGATATAGGGTGATCAACTCACTCCTGTTCAGCAAACAAAGTTCACAACACATTTGAGCTCCTTTCCACACAGGGTAGCAGCTTTTTAACCTCATGAAAGGTGAAGATGGTTGGCAGCTGGGTTGTGTTATCCACAGCCCACCTACCCCACAGTGCTCTGTGAGCATGGGTGTCACTTCAGGGCCATGTTCACCTGCAAGTGAAACATGTGAGCTGGGTGCTTCTGCTAACCTCATCAGCATTGGAGCAATTAACGCTGCCTTCAAAGGGACATGGAGATGTTTCTGGGCAGCAGCGGCTATTTGTGTAGCCTTCAAGGAGTGAAGGGGCACAGCTGGAGACTCTGGTCAGAGAGTCTTGCATGGGGACACATGCCATGTCCTGTCACCTCCCCAGAGCACTCGGGTCCTGCCTTTACAGCACACAGGGAGAACCCAGGAAATGCAGCAGGTCAGGGAAAGCCAGCAATGCTGGAAAGCCCAGTCCTTTGCATCCCATGTAAGGGGACAGCACCAACCAGCATTGTTGTCCTGCAACCCATCATCACCTCCTGCCATCCTGTGGGGACAGGGTACCAAACCTGGGTGACCCCACTGCCACTCAGCAGTTCAAGGAGGGATATCCCTCCACATTCAGCCATGGCAGGATGGCAGTGCTGGCCCTTTTCCACCTCAGGGAAGGATGCACTTCATGCCCTTTGCCCATGCCACAGCTGCCAGGCATAGCCAAAGGTGGCCCCTGGCCAGAGGTGTGCGTGCCTCCAGCCCAGGGCTCAAGGTGTGAGTGTCTCCCAGCCTGGCACCAGCGGAGGAGGATTAGTGCAAACACTGTGGCCAGTGGGGTGGGAGGAGGTTATCTGGGGCCCAGCAGTGGAAAAACTCTCAGTGTGTGACTAAGGCACAATAGCAGCAGGTGTGGGTCCAGGCAGGGCAAGCGTGCCGGGGAGTTATCGCTTCCCCGTGGGTTCAGGTGCCTGAAGCCAAATGTTTCCTAAAGGTGCGGTGACAGCCACAGCCCCGTTATCACGGCGCCTGGCCCACCCCAAGCAGCGGGAGGAGGTTGCTGGACCTTTCCTTCATGGCAGGAATCAAATACTTATTCCACTCCCCCACTGGGAATGGTGACAACAGCTCTGGGAGCATCCTTCAGCAGGGACACCTCGGCTGCAGAGAGCCAAAATCCCACCTTGTGTTGTGGTGAGGAAAGGTTTGTGTCCAGCCCTCCAGGCACCCCCAGAGCATCCCTCCTACCCTGGAGTATCCAGGCCGTATCCTACCTTCAGCGTCATGTTGTCTCTATGGACCACAGCAACCCCAGGGTAAAGCCCTGGGCAAGGAACCCTCTCAGACCTACAACATCCTCTTCTCCCCACATCTCTACAACTCTGGACCACCACTGTTGGACCTGTTGGCTGTAGCATGGGGAATCCCCACAAGCTGTGCCATCCGCAGAGGACAGAAACCCACCACGGTTACTCCTTCACTCTCCTCCAGCTAGGAAACCCCCAGGGTCCCCGCTCCTGCTGGCAGGTGACTGCATGGTGCCAGGCCATGCAGCAGCCGTGACTCACCTCACTGCTGGGAAGTGTTTCTCCATGCCTTGCTATGCCGGTTCGGCTGCACCCCAAAACTATGGGGCTGCACCTTCAGGTTTGAAGGGGGTGATCAGAGACCTCTGCATCACCCACCGCCATGGCTCCCGTGGTCAACCAAGGAGGTGACCAAGGGGGGAAAGGAAGGGGAGATACGGCTCAGCAAAGGACTTTCAGGTGACCATGGGCAAATGTACCACAGGCAGGGATTACACCCCAGCCCTCCCTTTCTCGGTGTTGCTGATGGTGTTTTCTTGCTGTCCTCATCACTTTGCAGGGCAGGTTTTGCTGGGGACAGGACTGGGCTCTCTCCTCTAGCAGGGAGCATGCCTTGGCCCAGGCAATTGGAAGAGGGTGTTTTTTATTAACAACAAATTAACTGTAATTGCCTTTTCCACTACAGCCGCTCCTCCTCCCCCAGGTGAGGTTCCCAGCCATGCCAGTCCATGCGATCGCCATGCTCCATCATGTGCCCAAAGGAGTGCCCTGCCCCAGGCCTGAGGAAGTGAACATGGATCAGATCTGCCTGGAGAAGGAGCCAAAGCACCTTCCCCTGTGCTCACCTCCATGTAAGGTAGCGGCAGCAGAGCCGGACCTCACTCCCGCCCTGGTGCAGCGATGATGAAAGGCAAGGAAGAACTGGTTTGTGCTCTGATCTCAGAGCCGAACCTCAAAACAGCCGCGGACCGTCACTCCGGCTCCCAGGATGCTTAGGGAGGACAGGACAGCAGAGCCAGCCTTTCCAGTGGGACAGGATGGTTGGAGAAATTCATCGTTCCCCTGGAAATAAAAATAATAATCATAATAAAAACACAAAGCCAGAGATTACTTATATGCACACAAACACGCAGGCACGCACTCTCCCCATCTGGCTTTGCCAGCCTGACTCATCGCTAATTCAAACAGCCCACACCTTTCCCTCTCCCTCCATGTGACATTTTGAACAAGTCTCTGGGGAAGAGGCAGCAGTTTTGCTTCAGCCACCCCCCACCATCAGACCCTTCCCCTTAGGTACCGGGGGTCTCAGGAGTGAGAAACCCATCACAGGTCATTGGTGTCCCAGCACAGTCACCCCACACAGGCACCTCACAGAAAGTGGGGCACTCAGTGGGTGGAGGCAGCTGTGGAAAGGACAAGTGATTGAGCATGGTGGATCCGTGACACCTGTGTCCCATGGTCCCAAGCCCAGGCCTGCAGGCAGGACATGACATCCCAAGCTGCTGCCACCCTGCCTAGAGACACCTACACTTCTGTACCTGCTTGGGGCAGACCCCAAGGCTGGATGCTGGCCCCAGGACTCTTAGCCAAAACGCTAGCCACCCCTCAAGGAGACGTCAGCCCTACTCTACTGCTCCCAGTTCAACTCTCCACAGCTACAGGCAGGAAAACAGGGAAGGACTAGGATCAGCCCAGTCTGTGTTGGCAGCACAGCTACATCCCATTTCCGCTTGCGGGGCAAGGAGCCCCAGGGCATCCCCCAGCCCTGGCCAGCCACCGGGGTTGCAGCATCGAGCACAGGAGGAGGAAGCCACCAACACCCTGGGCCAAGGCACAGCACGCTCCCTGCACTGCCAGCACAGTGTCAGGTCCGGACAGGTCCCTGGCTTCAGAAGGATGCATGCATCACGGGTAATCAGCTGTGGGAGGGAGGGATGGAGCCAGACCTGCTTGCTGAGCTCGGGGCCTGCCAGCACGCTTGTGCTGAGTCACCACCTATGAACGCAGGGAAACCTCAGCACCTGAACCCCATCGAACTACTGGGATACCCCAGGAGGGCAGCAGGGACAGGACCAGGCAGTCACCAACAACCTCCTGTTTGTGACCACAAGGCCTGTGCCACAGAGCTTCTGCTGCAGGGGACAGCGGGTCAGGAGCACTTGGGAAGACAACAGGAGCAGCAAGGCTCCCGGCAGAGTTTCGGCTACTGTTCCCTTCGGGAATGACTCACCGCAGGACCAGTCACGCCATCCCGGTGCTGCAATTGCCCCATCTACAGATTAGGGAAACTGAGGCACAGGGAAGTGGGGTGACTCAAGAGCTGTTGCACAGGAGATGCTGCTCAGATGCCGAGGTTTGGGCGTTCCCCATCGATCCTCCGCAGCTAACTTAAGCAGAAATGAACATCAATGTAAATATTTACTGACAAGCAAGCCCAGCCTCACCCTCTCGTCTTAGAAGAAAGCTTTAAAGTAAACTCTCCTGGCTCTTTCATGTTTACATCTTGTTTATTTATTATACAGCAGATCACAATATTTCAACAGTTTGCATATAAAGAAAAGTAACATTTCAGAGCGCAAGAGACCTAACGTGCCCAAGCAAAGAAATGTTAATTAACAATATACACAGACGGGAACAGTGCACTTCCCAAAGCCGAGACTCATCTGGGTTCCCAGCTGGAAGAAAAAAATATATTAAAAAAAAAAAAACAGAAACATTATATATTACTGCTTTGTTTAATTTACAACTTGCTTTGCAGAAGCTGCACATAAAAAGACTCATTTTCTTTTGAGTTTTCTCTTTGGTTTTCTTCTATGAAAGTTTCAAGTATAGCAGAGACCTGGGCATTCATATCTGGACACATTGTCCTTTACATGCTAAGTTAAAAAAAGCAGCACGGGGAAGGCAGCTGCAGCAGTACCTGGTGTCATCATGAGGGGAAGAATAAGACAAATGGAAGTAGACAAGAGCCCAAAAAGCCATTTTAGGCTCATGGGAATGGCCAGGACTGGACTGCCCAGCAGGGTTCCAGGCTGGCTACAGGAGCATCCCCACTCCTGTACAAGGTGATGCTGCACTGCCAACCCCTGCAAACCTTTATAGCCATGAGCCAGTCAGGTGCCATCCCCACCCCATCCACACTGGGCTTTTGGGTCAGGTTTGTTCTGATGGCCACAACCGAGAAGACCAGCAACCCATGTCCCAGCGCTGCAACCTGCACACCCACTGGGCACAGGTCTCTGGCCAAAACCAGGCCAGAGTCAGCCACTCCAGTGCCTGGAGCCAGGGGGTGCCAGGATTTAGGTGGAGAAGATTAGGCTGATGCCAAATACAAGCCAGGAGCTCTGGGAACAGACCCCTGCTGCACCAGCCCCCCCACTCACCAGGTACATGGCTGAGAAGGGAGGATCCTCCAGGCACTGGGAGCTGAGTGGTGATAGGGCAGAGAATGGAGACATTCCTTGCAGCTTTACTCCCCATTTACACCCCAAAGCAGCCATTCCCCACCATGCAGCTGGGCCCAGTTCTCACAGCAGGGGCAGGAGGAGAAAACTAGTTATCAACTACAAGCAGAGATGGCCAGGCTGCTCCCCAGTGCCATCCCCTGCCTGACGCTATTTACACCATGAGCTGGCTCTGGGGACACAGAATCCGGCCACAGCTCCCGCTCACATGTGCCGCTTCATGTGGAGGGCGAGGTGGTCGGAACGGGAGAAAGCCCGCTCGCAGAGGTGGCACTGGAAGGGCCGGTGCCCTGTGTGCTTGCGGTAGTGGCGGGTCAGCTCATCGGAGCGGGCAAACTTCCAGCCGCAGCCTTCCCAGGTGCAGTGGTAGGGCTTCTCGCCTGCGGAGAATGGACATCAGTGGGCTTGGAGGGCTTCATGCTCCCTATGGTTTTACCCCTGTGCTACTCCGCCCAGCACCCCCTCTTTTTAAGTGGGATCCCTGACCCCCACCCTTAGTAGAGGGGAGCCCTGTGGCATATTCACCCATCTGCCCCACTTTTCTTTTGTCCCCCATCTTCCTGCCCTTCCCCTAGGTGTTCCACTGCCCATGTGCCCTGCATGAGATCCATCCTTTGGGAACCCTTGCCCCATTACAGGGCCCCTCCACGTGTCCCCACACCACCACAAACTATGAATGCTCCCCTGCTTGTTCATACTGTGGGGATACACCATGTGCTCTATCGCAACTTTGCCACAGGGGTCTCACTATTCAACCTCATTCTCCCCTACTCTATTCACGCCCCATCTGGGGGGGGGGGGGGGCTTCTCTTTGTGGCCCCAGACCCTCCTTCAGGCTCCCCTGGGACAAAAGGCCAGCAAGTGGGGGTGTCACATGGGTCTCGTGTGTCCCTGCCCATTCTCACCATGGGGGTCCTTCAGTGAACATCACCACTCGCACCATCCCACACACAAGACCCTCCCATGGAGCCCTGTGCCGGCTGCAGCGGAGTCTCTCTGAGTGACCCCACTTCGGGTACCCTCCTTGCACCCCAAACTGACCAAGGGGTTAACGAGCACCCCTCAACACCCCCAGGAGTGACACAGGTCTCACCGTGTATCCCGGTCCTCCCACCTGCGACCCTTTGCGCAACTCTCAAGCGAGACCGCCCCCCTCGCCTCCCCCGACATGCCCTCACCTGTGTGGGTCCGCATGTGCGCCTTGAGATGGGAGCTCTTAGTGTAGGTCTTGCCACAGCCCGGATATTCACAGTTGTGCGTGGCCGTCCGCTTGCGGGCCCATGAGCGGCGGCCGCGCTTGGGCTTGCAGTCCTCGGGGGGAGCCCCGGCCGGGAAGTACTCCAGCACCGGGGAGTTGGGCGGCGTGACCAGCAACCCGGGCAGCCCCGCTGGACCCGGCCCCGGCCCCTTCAAGGGCTCCCTGAAAACACTGAAGTGTCCATGAAACTGCGGCGGCGGCTGGGGGGCGAAGTGCGGCGCGTAGCGATGCGAGCCCACGACGTAGTGAGGCGGCAGGTCAGCCAGTAGGTGCGGGTCGGCACCGGGCAGCGGCTCCTCGGAGGGCCCCAGGCGGCCGTGAGCGAAGCCCGGGTAAGGCAGCGGCGGCCCCGGCACCGGGCCCGGCCCGAGACCCGGTGTTACGCGTGGCTTGTGCTCACCGCCGCCCGGCCCCAGGTATTCGGCAGCGGGCATCCCTAGCATGCAGGCGCGCTCCTCTGGCTGCTCTTTCTTGATGCGAGGCCCGAAGGGCTGAGCGGGGTCCAGGGGCAGCGGACGGGCCAGGGCCGGGTGCAGGGGCGGGTGGTGGTGTGCGGGGTGGTGAGGGTGGTGGGAGCCTCCAGGCACCCGCAGCTCCGTGTACTCTCTCCGTTGCAGATCGCAGTGGCCGGGCAGATCCGGGGTGAGCAGCTCAGCCACGTAGCTGTGGCCCTGGCCCTCGGGGTAAGGCGCCGGGAACTTGCCCGGCGTGGAGTAGGCGCCGTCGCTGTCGTAGGTGGTGCCGCAGCTCTCAGGGGTCTCGGGCAACGGGTAGTTGGGGCCGGGCGGCCCCTGCCCGCCACTGCTTGTGTGTGCCAGGATGAAGTCCAAATCCACGAACTTGCCCAAGTCGTCCTCCTCCCGCTTGACGGCGGTGGTGCCGTCCTGCTGCAGCATCCTCTGTGGGGAAGAAGGGTGTCAAGACCGGCGAGACGACAGCCACCGCCGTTCGGACACCGCGATCCGCACCTCCGGCTCGGGGCGGCGGCTCCCCCCAACCCGTCCGACGGGTCGGCAGCGCTCGGGCTGCGCCACTCCCGGGACGCCCTCCGACGGTGGGAGGGGTCCTCCCCTACCCGCCAAGCTGAATCCCATCACGGGACGCTCTGCCCCATGCCCCGTAACCCCCGCCGCCCCCTCCTCACTACCAGGTGCTTACATGGAGCATGTCGGCGGGCCGCTCCTCCAGCGGCAGCAAGTTGGCGAAAGTAGAGATTGAGGGCAGGGTGCTCTCGTCCACGGCCGCCGCCATGGCGGGCCTGGCGGGGGGACCAGAACGGGGCCGCGCAAGGGGTGCGCGGAGCCCGGCACCGCTCCGCTCCCCGCGGCGGCGGCGGCAGCGATGCTCTGCGCCACCGCGCGCCCCTAAGCTGTTAACAGCATGGCTACGCGCCCATTGGCCCGGCCGACATTGATATTCACCACCGACGACTTCCATTGGCTCCGCTGGTGCTCAAGCCACGCCCCCTCTCCTGGGGCTGCCCCGACGGGCGGGGATCGGCGGCCGCCCCTACCCCAATGCTGCTCCGCCGCCCGCATGGCCCCGCGGCCCCGTCGGGGCAACGTGGTTGGGGTTCCTTCGCACTGCTCCACGGCGTGACCGTGGAGTGAGTAGCTGGGTCCGCCCGTGCCCTGCCCTAAGGCAGGAGAAGGGACAGCGGTGCTAGTGCGGATCGCAAAGCCCGGGGTCTCTGCTGCCCATCCCCATTCCGTAGTGGGGTCAGCGGTTCCCTGACACTGTGCTCCACGCTGTGAGCAGGGAGAGGGGTTGTAGATCGCAGAGCCGGTGGTTCCCCGGGGAGCTGACCCGCTTGGGACAGGGCCACTGGCTGTGGTGTATGCCAGTGTGCGTGGATCCAAGTGCGAACGGTGTCGGGGAGGGCTGGTGCAGGATTACAACCGGGCACAGTGCTCACCATGGGGAGCATCAAGCCCGTCAGCATGCAAAGGTGCCGCCGGGGAACCAGGCTGAGGTGACTGAGCCTGGTGCCCCCACACCACTCATTTCATGTAACAGGACCCGTGAGGCCGCGTCCCCCCATGCCTGTGCTGTCGGTGAGGCAATCAGCAGCACAGAGCACACCGGCTCCCATCTGGCCATATGCAGGGTGCGTGTGTGAGCAGAGATAACTGCCCAGCAGACCCTGACGGGGGCTGGCACCTTGCCTGTGTTGCCTCATCGCGCCCCACAGCCCCTGCAGAACGTTTGTCTGCTCTGCCTGGGGCCTGGAACCACGGCTAAGCCTTGGCTGTCCTGCCAGGGCAGCACGGGCTGGCTGTCTGACCCTGTCCACCCCATGGAGCCCCTGGGACAGTGCTATCCACCCAAGGTCTTCCCACAGTGGAGGATGCAAGGGGATAAGGATGTCACACCTCACAGGAGACATTTATAGGTGCACTACTCCATGCCGACATGTCAAGACATGGATCGGAGACCCAGGGTGTGTGCCAGCCTCCCGGGGTCTCTCTTGCCATCCCTTCTAGCTCACAGCAAGACCTTTTCTGCTTGGCTCCCATCCAGCCAGTACCAGGAATGGCCCTGCTACTGTTGCGTTTCTCAAGAAGCAATGTCCCTTATCTCCTGGAGCCTGTCTCCTTGCTTTCTGGGGCTTTCCATCCCTAGATACCTTTCTAAGAACTGGGGCTGCTGCCTGTGCTATTCAGAAGCAAGGAGTCGGTTCAAAAAAAACCAAATATAAACACCAGAGGTGAGGTGCGCGCACATGCACACGCCACCTCTGGATCCAAAGCTACTCTACCAGTTGCTTTCATCACCGTGCTTTAATTATAAGGGTGGAGCATTGCAATAAATTATTTCAGTAATCCAGTGGAACAACAACGATTCAAGTCTTCCCCCGTTTACCAAGAATCTCTGCCCTGGTTTCCAGGGCACAAGCTGGATAGCTGCCTGGGCCCCATGTGCTTGGCTGCTGGTGAGGGAGCGTGTTTATGAGTGCCATCCAGCGGGTCAAACATATGTACTTCCTTGGAAAAAGTCACCCCCAAAGTGGGAATGAAGCACGAGGGCATCACTTGAAATCCCTTTTAGCCTGGCCCCAAGAGTAGCTTATTTAAGTCGCTGGTTAATCCCATTATTTGTTTCTTGGCCAAATAATGGTTAATCAGAACCTGATTCCTGCCCCAAACTTTTATAGATAAGTGAGAGCAAATGCCACAGGAGACAAACACTAATTCCACTTGGTTTTCCCCTTTTCCGGGCAGTTTTGGCATCGGCACCCGTGCAGCACTGGCTTATTTTAAGAGAGGCGTCTCCAGCAGATCGGGTTCGGTTTTTACAGCCGATATTTCTTGCAAATGTGGGATATTCCCCAGGAAACTCTTATTGCTGATGCTACGATGGGAGGGCCGGCACGGAGGGGAGCGGCGCTGTGTCAGGCACCGCACCAACACAAGGGCTGCCAGCGCTGACCGTGCAGGGAGCCGGGGAGGGCGGCACCGGGGGGAGGATTGCCTGCTGTGAGCCATGGGATGGGCAAAGGGGGGGTCCCAGCCACAGCCCAGCCGCGGGAGCCTCCTCCAAGCCAAGAGGGAGGCAGCAGGAGCAGCTGGTGCGTCCTCAGCCCGCCGTTGACAGAAGCCCGTTTAGGAAATGCAGATCACCTCCAGTGCCACTACAACAGGCTGTCGAGCCGCTGGCATCCCAGAAGATCAAACGGCAGTGCAGTGGGAGAGCAAACAGAAGGTGGGAAGGGCTGCCCGCTCAGGTGATGGCCAAACAGGAAAGGGTTAATGGTTATCTCTTGGCGCATCTGGCAGCGGAGGAGTGTGTGATGCCCGTCGTGGTGTGCGGGAGGTGGCTCCATCAAGCTCCATCAGAGTATTGGCAGCCCTGCTAATGCTGCGACAGTGCCACGGCTCTCTACTCACAGCATGTGTGGGGCAAGTAGGGGCGTGATGCCCTCTGACACTGCAGGAGGTGTCACAGTGCCTGGGTTGCTCTGTGGGGTCCCCAGGAGATCCAAAGGAGTTCCCTAAGCCACAAAACACAGGGGACTGAAAAACACCTCCACTGCATCCTCTGCTGTTGGATCAGTTGGAGCTGGGGGTCTCGACTGAATCCAGGGACTCCCCTCTGGGGTATCTTTAATGCCCCCTCTCTGATGGGAAACATGAGCCCTTTCCAACACCAGCCACGGTATCACAGCCTGGAGAGCTTCTGCTTCAATGGGAGGCAAAACCCATCCCCCAAAGCTCTGCAGGGGACCCCATAGGTAGGTGCCATGGGATCCCATGCAGCAGGACACCCCTGTTGTTGACCTTCCAGGGCTAAGTCCCTGAGAACAAAAAGTGGATCTGGCTGGGGTTCACTCTCTGTCCTCCCCTCTACATGGGGCTGGCCTGCCTCGAGAAGGGTCCAGGAGCATCCAGATCTGCCCATAACCCCCCAAAGCCCCCTTCCCCTCCTGAAAAGAAAAGAGGAACTGAAAATGAAATTAAAGCATAATTCAATCCGGAGTGGGTCCTGAGTAAAGTCATCTGCTCTTATCGTGTGCTGGCAGGCTCTTCCCGCTCTGCAACAAACACAATGTTATCAGGGCACAGAGGGCAGATTCGTTTGCAGGGACCGATGGAGCTGCTGTGTCCGCCCTGCCTGCCCAGGCCTGGGGAGCACTGGGATGCACGGCTGAGGCCTGGGGTTGCTGGAGGCTGTGGAGCACAGGCAGAGCCCTCACAGCACCGGCAGGGAGCTCAGCCCTAGGATGAGGTGCACTGGCCAGGGACCACATCCAGCTCCCCCATCCAGGCTCATTCCAGCTGGGGGAGCTGGGTCAAGTCCTTCCAATGAATGTCACTGTGGAGTAAACACTGTGGAGGGATGGGGATTAGTGGTGATGTCTTTGCCTACAGGAACATACATGGCCCCATCTCCCACGGAGGCTGCTGAGCCAGCAGAGCTGGGCACCCTGACCCCCCGCACCACAGCACCCCGCAGACCTCACACGCGCTCACAGCCCCACTGCGCTGCCTGGACCGCATCCTGCTTTGATCTCTGCCTGCTGCCTGGCTGTGCCCTGGTGGCTGCGGGTCCAGCGCAGCCCTCGCTGTTCTTCTTTATATACCCCTGTTATTTTTAACTCTGCCTACGCAAATCCCGAATCCGGAATGAGCAGCGGCCGGGGGCCAAGGGGAAATGGACATGGTGCAAATTTCCTGCCCTTTTTACCTCTCTTCCTCTATAACATACAGCAACGTTTTTCCTCCACTGCTTAACTTTCACTGGTTCAGGAAAACTGAAAGCACAGGGCTGTGCACAGACCCACAGGGTCCGGCAGTGCTATGGAAGGGGTATCCCCCAGCTTGGAGGGGACGTCACACCCATTACGGTGCCAAGAGGTGTCCCAACCTGTAACACACCACAGCCTCCATTGGCAGCACAACATCCTCAAGATGTCCAGCCAGTCCTCACAGCAGTGGCCTCACGTGTGAACTCATGTGCTCACGTGCCAGCCCAGGGCCGCATCCTGCCCCATGGCCCAACGATATTCCACAGCTCCATCCGCAGGAACTGGGGCTGGACCATGGCTGTGGGAGGCATTCACTTTGGCCGCCCAGTGTACCAGCGCTGGAGAAGACCTGTGCCGCCCCAGCAACTCCAGGGGTGAAAGGAGGAATTGCTGGTTTCTGGTTCCTTGTTAGCAGCAGGGGAGGCCAGGACGAATGCAGGATATTTTCCCCACTAATTCTTATCTGACTTTAAGAAAACAACCCAAGACACAGTGCCAGCAGGTTACACAGAGAGTTTCACAGTAGGCATTATAGTATGGCCGTGTAGCACAGGGGATGTGCACATTAGAGCCCTTCTCTTGTCCACTGGGGACTAACAGCTGTACATCATATATGAGCAATTTGACTGCGAAAGTTTCAATCAACCCAGATAAAATCCACCACTCTTTTCCAAGCAGTCTCCATCCCTCCTTCCTGGTCATACTCTATGGTATTCTGCCTCCAATGAACTCACACTCTTAATGGGTAGGGAAAACTTCCCTTGCCCTGTACAGAGGCAGGGAAAGTGCTGGTCAGCCCTGCTCCACGCCATTTCCCAGCCCAGAGAAAGCCCGGCTGGCCCTGGAGGCTGGGCACTGGTGTGGCCATGGTACGCGTGGCACTGCCGCCCCAGCATGGGAATGACTGTCCTATGGGAGTTGTGGTGTGGGGCTGAGCAAACGGGCTGTGCCGTGACTCATTGGCACCCATGAGGACGCAGCCCTGGTGAGAGGCAGAGAGGGGCAGTGCAGGGGGACAGCAGGGCACGCAGAGAGCTGGGAAGCCATCCTGCTCTGAGTGGAGGTTGTTTTCCAGCACATCTGATTTTATTATTCCTCCCATGCAGCCCGCAGCCACCTCGCAGGTGTAAATCATACACTGTAGAGCATTGCACAAAATAGCTGCCCTGCTGCCATCCACTACCCCCAGGACATGTACTGCAGCAAGGCCATCTATTCCAGCATGGGACACCAGCCCTGGATCACAGCATCCACACATGGATGCCAAGGTGCAGTTGCCCACGTGCAGCCCATGGAAGTGCATCCTCCCACCTGCAACACACACAGACACTTCTGGCAGCAGCCGCCTCACATCGGGAGCAAATCCCTTTGTGCCATCATTACATAAAGCTGCTTCATTCTGCTCCAGGAAGTGGCATTTAATTACCCTGGTAGTAAATAGGTTTGCAACATGTTACAAAAGGCTGTAGGGTTTTTTTTTCCCCCAACCCTGCTCATGCTCTGTGCTGGTGAGCTCATCCCCTGGGAATACCAGCTCCAAAATAGATTTGCTCCCTTGTTGGAAATAATCAAATGGGAATCCAAGCTGGTCGAGCCCAAGCCCAATTCCTCCCTTTGTTCTGGGGCTCTGGCAGTGAAGGGGTTTGGAGTGGGGCGACAGGAACTCGCCTTCTCTTTAATTGACCTCCGATGATGAAACAATTGACCAAATGATTTGGAAATGTGCATCCAGTGAGATCATCAGGAAAACTTCTCCGGGAAGGAGCCTGGGGAAAGGAAGGTGGCGGTAATCCACCTGCTCAGCCGCCTCGGCAGGCCTCGTTGCATGGCACGGCTTGGCACAGCACAACACGGCCACCCAGCACCCCTTGGGACACTTTGCTGCTGTTTCATGCCTGCGGATGCCTTTCCAGGGCCAACACTGGGGAAAGGGGAGTGAGACCTGCCCCAGGTGAGCTGAGCAAAGAGAGGGGGTAAACGGCACCACTTCCCATCCACCACTGTGCCAGTCGGAGGGTCATATTGTCAACAAGTCCATCCCAGATGCTCATTGGTCCCAAAGGCACGAGGGTGTCTGGAGCACCTGCTCCCGGGGGACACCTATCCCGATTTCCAACCCCAGCTGATGAGTGCCAATTTATCCCATGCCAGCACCAAGTGACAGTGCTGCCTGTCTCTATCCCTGCCACCCCAGCCCCACTGTGAGCTCTGCCACCCCAATAGGACCTGCTATTCCAGGGTGCAGCAGAGGGATAACCCTCTCATCCCCATCAGGGCTGCCTTCATGGGCATTTCCACCCCTGGCAACCCTTCTCCAGCCTTTCTTAGCCCAGCGGGAGGGCAGCCACCCGGGAAGCACTGGAATGGCTCCCTAGCCCTGGTTGTGCCACTGGGGCTGCCCTGGCTTCCGCAGCCTGGGCAAGAGCAGGCTCCGGCTTGGCATGTGGCTAATTTTGGCCCAAAGGGTTTCCCTCCCCGCCAGCATGGGTTTGAAGACAATCTTAGCCAGAGTCTTCCTTCCTCGGCTGCCAGCGACCCGGAGCCGGGCTGGTGTGTTTGTGTTGTGAGTGCATGCGTGTGTGTATCTCCAAACCACAACAAACATTTCATACTCGTTTTCTTTCTTTCCCTCATTTTTTTCTTTCCCTTTCCCCTCCGAGCCCTTGGCTGTGGTATTTAAATAGTAGGTGTGGTCCCGGCGCTGCGTGCCAAAACCAACACCAGCTCCGGAGCAGATAACCCTGCGAGCAAACGCAGCAGCGAAACCACACCGGGCTGCCAGGATCGCTGCGCCAGCACGGGCAGCGCTGCCCGGTATGGTCATGGCATGGCCCTGTGGGCAAGCAGGCACAGCGTGGCTCCTTGGGCCACGAAGACGTGGTTGGAGCAGCTCTATGCAGCTGGGAGCTGTTTGGGATGGACCCAGATGGACTTCATTTTGGTTTTTTGTATATAAAGGCAAAATATTTTGCTTAATTGTCTAACGTTATAAATGATTAAAAAGATTTTTTTTTTTTATTAAAAATGCTACTTTTCTCCCCCCAAAAAGTAGAGTGTGAGCAAGTGGGAGGAGAATTCCCTCCAGTGTTTTAAGAGGAACTTATAAAGAAACTTTCTTACGCCCTGGTGTCTCATCCAAGCCAAAAGCCCTGAACTATGGTGAACGTCATGTATTTCAGCATGAGTCACTCGGAGAGAACTGGCTGCTTCACATGCTCTGGCCATGCTGGCAGTACCAGTGTGCACTGGGACAGTGGAGACAGTGGGGATGGAGGGAATCTCTGAGTGCTCTTGGTCGAAGGATGGACAGAGACAATCTGGACAGGCAAGGGGGAGATGAAGAAAGATCACTGCAGACACAGAGCCTGAATCCTGCCTTTAGCTTTGGATGCAGATGTTCTGGGGACGGACAGGACTTGCCTTGGAGCAGCCATTAAGCTTTGAAGCTTTGTGGCACAAGCACAACCCTCCCAAGCTCATTGCAGGTGAATGTACACACACGTGTGCAGTGTTGCAGGTGCCACAGCCAGCTGCAGCATCCCGGCTCCAGCAGAGCCTGTGCCTGGCTGACAGTGTTCCCCAGGGCAGCACCTACGTCAGAAAAGACTGAGGAAGATCCTTATCACAGCCTTCGATGCCCAAGTGCTCTGCAGGGCTGACAGGGCAGCAGGTGCCTCGGAGGGGGGATTCTCACAGTTTTCATCCTGAAGGGACCCCGTTGCCATTAGGGAGCAGTGGCACAGCAGGCAGTGCTCCAGGGGAGGAGTTAGGGGGAAGCCCGAGATTTCCAAGCCTCGGTGTGCACACATCCTCTCCTCCTCACTCCCTGGATGGCTCTGGTGTGGCACCCCCAGTTTGCTCCTGCCCTTAGATGCCCTGCAGCAAGCAGGCAGAAGGCACACTGCCATCCCGCAGGTGTGGTCCCAAAACAAGTGTGGTCCCAAATACCACTCTGGGGGTGAAGCAGAGACCACCACCCTGGGATGAACGGTCCCTGGGATCCCAGCTGCTGGGGATGATGCCAGGAGATGATGACTCTCCTCTCCCCCTGCTCCAGGGCACTGTGCTGCTGAGGCTGGAGCCCAGCACCCTGCCCAGAGGATGTGTCCCTGACCAGATGGTGCTGGGGATGGCCAGGAGCTGTTTGTCGCTGCGCTGGTGCACGGCCATAGCCGGGCGTGCGGCAGGAGCAGCAGCACACCCCTCCCTGCCTCCCAGCCCTACAGCGGCTGCGGTGCTGGAGCGGAGCCGGCCGGGCGTGCAGCACGTAGCCAGCAGCACAACGTGCACAGCGGGGCCGGGATCCACCCAGCCCGTGGCAGAGGAGGAGGGTCCTTGGCATTCGAGGCGCTGTTTTAACATCCCCAGCCGAGCCGGATCCCTGCCCGACCTCGGCGTGTGTTCAGGCTGCAGGCAAACAGCCGCGAGCCCAAACCCAACCTCTAACGGCCTCCATTTTCCTCAGCTCCATCTTTCCTGCCGCTATTCCCAGGTGCCAGCGATCCCAAGTGCCAGCAACGATCTCGGCACGGCCGCTGTGTCCTGTGGCTCTCCAGGGACCAATTGGCCGCACTGGCTTGTATCCCAGCGCAGAAAGGAAAATAAGGTTCGGATGTCACCTCCCCAGTCCGGAGAGGAAAAATCTTTCCAACAAAACATGCTTTTAATCCCCCACCGAGCGGAGCTAGTATTGGAGCCCCCAGCCCCTCAGATTCCTGGACAAACAGGAAACTTTCCACCTACATCAAAGCAAAGCCATGTGGTTTTGCAGGATGGATGCAGAGGCTGTGCCCTGTGCACCTGCCTGCCTGTCCCCTTGTTTTGGAAAGTGATAGTGACCATGAGGCACTGCACAGGACTCTGAGGTCCCCACCTCCCCACCATGCCAGTTCAGTCCCTCCTGCCTTGCCTGGTACCCTACCCACTGCGAGGTCCAGGTGGCCATCAGCCCTGAGAAAATCTCATGGCCCCTATATACATCTCTCATCCCAGAGATGTGGAATGAATGGAGCCTGCCTGAACTCATGGCTCATATGAGGATTAGAGGACTGCTGGAGTGGAGGGTTCAGGCCATGGCTGAACCCACACCAGGGAGTAAGGAGAGTTGAGAGGGTTGGAGAGGGGATCTCCAGGGGTAAGACCACCCTGAATCCACCAATGCATCCCATGCGTGGCCCCACATCGCTCATTCTGCTCTGGGGCTGGGGCTGCTGGTGGGTAGGTAGAGTTTCTATGAGGCTGCAGTGAGACACTGTGCAGCTCTCCATGGAGCTGGGCAGCAGTGTGGGGCTGTTTTTTTGGCTGCTTCTCAGGAGGGGATCAATGCCCACATCCCAGGCACTCCTCACACCAAGCCCTTAGGGGCCCTGCCCCTCACAGGCTTATAGCCCAGGATGGGGGGTAGGGAGCCATGGGACAGCTCCCCAACACCCCCGTGCCGAAGGGAAGGGCCAGAGCAGCTTAGGGGGTGAGGATGTGGGGTGCCACAAGGTACCCTAGGGCCAGTAGAGCAGTACCAGGATGGTGCTGGGAGCAAGAGCAGAAAAGCCTTCCTTGCTGCCTCTGGGTATTGGGGGCCACCACATCCCTTATAGGACTGTGCTCCAACATTGCTCTGAGTGCTTGGGTGGATTTAGGGATTCAGGATGCTCCTGAAGTGGCTCAAATATGGTGGGTCTGCTCCAGCTCACCTGGTGCAAATGGAGCCACAGTGGGCCCAGGAGCTGGGGGGTCACTGAGGGGGCTCCGGCCATACCTGGTCACCTCCCCTGAACCTGAATGCGGGGTCACTTCCCCCAGCCCCTCTGTATGCGGGTTTGATGGACATATCTCCCCATTAGCCCAATCTGATGCACTTCAAATGCGAGAGCAGAGCCGAGCTCCAGCCCTGGGGTAGGAACCGCCTGCCCTGGGGACATTAGCGGCAGGCAGGGGGACAAGCGGGCAGCCCAGGGTGGCAGCGGGAATGGCGAGAGATTCCTCCGGGAATGTGCACTTCCCAAAAAGAGGCTGGTTCCGGGAAGCTATCGAGGCTGCGATGCTCAGCACCTGAGCCATCAGTGCGGTGATTACGGGGCCACTCGAGGCGCCTGGGAACTTCTTTGTCTCCAGCCAGGTCTGCTTCCACCCGGCGGTGATTTTGGAATTCTTCTCCCCTCCAAGTCCACAATTGTAGGGTCATTTGCATCTAAAATGGGACCTGGGCCCTTGAGCGGCTCCTGATAGCGGGGGCTGGGTTCTTGCTCGGGCACTAAACCCGCTAATGCAATCAGCGGGGCCAGAGGCTTCTGCATATCAAAGGTCCCGGGATCTCTTATAGCAGCCTCCCGGCCACAAACCTCCCCTCCGCCGGCTTTCATCACCGCCTCTGTGGTTGTCTCGCCGCTCAAGGCAGCCCCTGGCCGCGGGGAAGCCCAAGGAGCAGGGATGGAGAAGGGGCATCAGCCCTCCCTGGGGGCTGGGATGGGGATACCTCTGTGTTTGCATCCCGCTCTTGCACCCCGCTGCTAAGGTTTCCCTCTTCATAGACCAGTATGGAGGAGCTCTGGTAGCCATGCACATTGTGGAGGAATGTGGCCATGGACAGGCTGGGGAGGGGTATAGCCCCCACCCGGAGCCAGGAGCACACACAAACACTGACTCACGTGTGGGGTTAGTAATGACATCCTAAAGGAAACTGGCTGGAGCAGCCCTGACCCACATTCCCTGTGCCAGGGAGTGGCACCATCCTCATCCCGCTGCTAGGTGTCCCTAGGTAAAGGGCCGGCAGCCTGGATGCCACGTACTAGGAGAGCATCGCTCAGCATCCACTTAACGGGGTGCTGGGTGCTGGAGGCTGGGCTGGGTGGTATGGCCAGCACCCCAAGGTGGCCTGGCTGTGATTGCTGGATCTCCCAAGGTGTGCTTGCAGCTCCACCAGTATCTCCTCCTCTTTGGAAGTGCTTTCCTCCTTGCTTATCCTCTATACACATCCAGGGTCCCTCCAGAGCATCTCCCTGGGGTGTGGAGAGGGCACTGCTCCATGGCCCAAAGTAGCCATGCAAAGATGGTGGTCCTATGTGCTGGTGGCCCTATGCCTCCAGCTCAGGACATGAAAACCCCTTTGGGTCACTGCATAATCCTTGCCATAGGCAGGTGCTGGAAACCATGCCCTGCCTGGATGGGCTCCTGGCTGCAGCTTTCCTGGTGTCCATCTCCATCAGTGTCCCAGGTCTGCTGGAAGAACAGAAGGATACCTATGCAGTAGCACAGGAGTGCTGCCTGCACTGGCTGAGTGCCATGCAGGGAGCTGTCTCACAGCTCCTAGCCAGCAGTCACCTCTCATAGCAAGCATAGCTGCTTCCCCATCCTTCTCCATAACCATCCTTCTCCGCCATAACTGACAGCACTGGGGGGACCCAGCAACTCCCAACCCTCTGCACTTTGTACAGATCATGATGGGGAACATCAGGTACCTGCACAAGGGATGGGGCCCCACTGCTGCCTGCACCACACCTGATCTGACCTGCTGGAGTTGGGGATGGGCTTCTGGCATGGCCAGGAACCCTCTGCATGCTAGGGAAGGAATCCTAGGGGAGGGGAGCAGGTTTTGCCATGCCTGCCAGCTGCTCTGTGCTGCCTGGTGTGTATGGCGAGTGTGGCAGGACGCTGGGTGACTGTGGCAGTTCCACCCTGGTAGGGAAAGCTGGCATTGACTCACTGCCCTCACCAGCCATGCCTGTTGGGTGACTCCTGCACCCTGTCCCATGCCTCCTGCCAGTCCCTCTGCCCTCCATATGGCAGCGGCCGTGGGCCCATATCCTGCGGGGTGTTGGGAGGATGCTGGTGGTGATGGCTGCCCCCTGTGTGAGATGTCTCTTGGACCTGAGGATGGAGGGACCACACCACTCCCTATGGCAAAGGCTGTGCTACTGTCACCCTCCCCCTGTGCCTTGTGGTGTCTGACTCAGGCCAGGAGCAGGAGAAAGTCCTCTGGGGGCAATATACAACCCCTCCTGGAGGCTCCCTCCATTCTCCTGCTCACTGCATGGGGCAGGGAGAGGGTGAGCCCTCTTGGGATTGTCCCTGTCCCCACAGCTGTGTCTGACTACCCCAGGGCTTGGAGGGCTGTGTTGTGTATGTATCCCAGAGGAAGAATGCAGGTAGCATGTACGTGCATCCAGGATGGAAAATTACATTGGTGGTCTGTCCTCATTTTGAGAAGGGGGCCCTGGGTAGGAATGGGGCAGCAGGCAGGAGGTGGGAAGGGGATGGGTTTGGAAACCTCCCCAGCAGGTTTCGCAGGGGTTAGCTCCCCTGCACAGCGCTGCTGCAGCAAGCTGCTACCTGTCTCAGTTCAACAGGCTCTCACAGTGCGCAATATGCCCTGGTCTCACCATGTCCAGAATGGTAGCAAGCCCGAGTGCAGCCCTGAGCATGCACGGGGCACAGAGCCCTGTGATGACTGCAGAGGGAGGACAAGAGAGCAGCCTTGGGTGCAGATGCTGCTCCCTGTGCTCCCACAGCTAAAGATGTGTCACTTGAACCAGGGCATGTAGCAAAGGACTCTAAAAACTGCCCTAGATAGGTGTGGGGTGACAGCATGGGTGCTGGTAGGGGCTGCAGGAGAAGCTGGAGTTAGTGGGGGCTGGTTTCTGTAGAAACCATGGCTGGGCGGTTGGACCCCAACTCTGCTGGTGGTGCTGGTGGTGGTGCTGGGTGTACCTCTTGGTTTGCATTTTTGGGGGTCTCCTGCAGCCTTGCTCCATCCTGGGGGCTGGGTACAGCGAGGGGCAGAGCAGAAGGATCAAAGGGGCGGAGGAGAGGAGCAGCTCGTGAGTTGTGGCTCATTATCTGTTATTAACATCTGTAATCTCCCGGAGAGCAAACTGAGATTTACAGCCTGTTATTAGGCTGTTACTCAACCTGTTGTGCAACAGCTCCATTTAAAAAAACTGAATGTGATTAATAGCCCGCTAATAAGGGGGAAATCTCTCCTATTTAATTCAAACAGCCTCTGCTTCAGCACTTCAGGAAGGTATGAGCTCTGAGCTCAGGTTCCCAAGTTGGCTCCTGGGATTCCCTGGGACCCTCCATGCCTCAAGACACCAGTCCTGGACAGGAGTCCTTGGCAGTTGGTGCAGCTCCCGCTAACACGTCTGGGCTCCCGGGTCCCAAAAAGCACTGGGATGCAATTGCAGCCTCCTTCCAGCGCTGGCTCCATGCAAAAGGGGGTCCCAGCTGATCCCCAGCCATTCCCTGTGGTCACCCTCTGGAAGAGGTGGAAACTCTGAGTCAGCTGTGGTTCTTATCCGAGCATCTCACCTTTTGTTTGGCCGTGACTCACACCTGACTCACTTTGACCCGGCAGCTTCCTCCCCTTCTGCCTTTCACTGCCCGTGGCCCAAAGGGTGCCCTCTGCCCCCAGGTGTCCCTATCCCAGCTACAGCATCACCTCTTGGCCCTCCTCGCACTCAAACCCGCCTGTAAACACCTCCCTTGTTGTAAGACTGCCGCATGGGAGTGCTCCCTGGCTCCTGAACCCCTTTTCCACTGTGACTTTGCCTTTGTAAACTGCCCTTGGTAGAATAGGGACAACCAGGCAAGTGTCACATGGCTGTTCCTTCACATCAAATCTCTGCACACTATTTTCATCCCATCTGTGCCCCAAGGACCTGTCCCTGCTCCAGGAGGGGGCCATCAGCACACTCTTGTGTGGAAGAGATGCCAACAACTGCCTTGCACTTTGTAGCCTGGATTCGGCCCCTGTTGCTCAGTCAATGGCCTCATTCATCTGGCTTTTGACCCTGTGACAGAGCACCGTGGTTAACTGGATTGCAGCCAGCCCCATTCCTGCCCTTGCTGCCAGCCCGAGTCCTACCTGCACTCCTGGGATGCTCTAGGAAAGCCACCACCTGAGACCTACCTTTCCCTCCCCCTGTGGCATCAAATTCCTTGGCTACTTCCCTTTGGACACACACACTGGCCCTGCCCAGAAGGACTCACAAGCTTTGTCCTAGGTGGACAGGGCAGGCACCCAAGAGCTGCTGCCACTGCCTGCTCCTGTGGGGTCTTCCCCATCCCTGGTTGAAGGCAACATCACCTGCAGACGCCTGCGCTCCAGGTCTTACCAGAAATAGCTGCTTTCCAGAGCCATCCTCTGCCTGTCCTGGGGTGATTGGAGCCATTTAGGAGCAGAGGACCAGCTCATGCCACATCCAGATGGCAACCTGGGAGGACTACATGTCTGGGCACTTTCTTCCAACAGCACGAGGTCTGTTTGGGAGCAAACACACCAGGGGAGGGCTGGGCTGTCCCACAGGGCACAGGCGGCATCCATGGGCACAGGGAAAGTAACACATCACCACAGAGGACACAAGCCTAGAGCTAGGCTCCCCAGTTCCCATTCCTGGCCACCCATGAAGCTTTGGTTCACCCTGCCTGTCCACTGTCACCCACCCATGGAGCAGTCCTCAACCACCATCACCCAGTGCAGGGCTGCAGTGGACAGGACCTGGGTACATGGCCCCTGAGCATCCAAAAGCTGTGGGCAGGCGAATGGGCAACTGCACTGTGGTTGCTCAACACTGCAGAGGAAGGCGAGCTGAACCCGTCCTAGCGACCCACACACTTAATTAGGGCCTGCTGGCAGTGCCTCGTCAGCAGGGTGCCCTCGCTGCCCCTGCCAAGCATGGCTGCATGGAGCCCGGCCGTGCTGGCAGGCCTGACCCTGCCTGTGCCTCACGTGGCACCGCAGCCTGGCTGCATTGCCCACATTCCTGCCAACTCTGAGTCATTGGCACCTCCATTGCCAAAACTCTTGCCTGTGCCTGGCCCTGCTGCCAGCTAGTGATGGCTCTGATGCTCGTGCATGGCTCCGTGCAGCACCATGGGTTCTGTCCCTGTGAGGATGCTCCAGGCTCCCCTACCCTGCCCCAGAGCTGGGTTTCCCACCATGGACCCCAGTAGGGCAAATGGTTCTGTCATGACCTGGGGGCACTTCAGTGCATCCTGCGGGGAGCTGGAGAGCACCCACCCTTGTACCCTTTGCACCAGGCAGCCCACGGAAAAGTTTTGCATCCTCCACCAGTGCTTCCCAGCTCCAGGCACTGCCTCCCTAAACTCTTGCTGCTCCTGCCCGACTCACTGTGGTGCCTGACTCTTTCGAAGAGCACAGTGGTGCTGCCAGCAACCTCACCCTGCTTGCAGCCAGTCTGCCCAGCCCTGGCCCCTGCTCAGGGTCACATGCACTGCCCCACATCCCCATCCAGCCACACCAGGAGTGGCATTCCCCAGCACAATGGCTAGCCTGGCATTTGCAAAAGTAACCATGACAGAGGCATCAGGCACATGGGAAGCACTTGGCTGGTGGCAGTGGGTGCCAGAGAGGCTGTGGGAATGGGGTGCAGAGGGAGAGTGCATGGGGACCCTCCCTACATTCTCCGCAGCATCCCCTCTGGATGGCTCACTGTCAGCAAGGAGCACATGTACTTCTCTCACCACTGTGCCATCAATCACAGCATGGCGCTACCCAAATACACTGTGGGGCCTGGCAAAGCTGTGCCAAGGATTGTTGAGACCTGGCCGAGCACTGGAGCGAGGTCTGACCCCCAGCATACCATGGCAGTGACCCCCACCCTGAATGCCCTCCTGTGGAGCCATGGGCTTCACACCAGTACCAGTATGTGCAGCATGTGCCAGCACCGGTACCTGCGGTGGCCAAGCCAGGGACAACATGGCCATGTGTGTGGAAGCCATATGGGTGGAGGATGAGTCCAGGTGATCAGCACACCACAGCACCTCACCAGCCCTATGCTGGGACAATTGGGTGAGGGATCACTCTCCATATGGGATGGAAAGGAGTGTGGGGACATGTGGTAGGGGTGTGTGTGGTCTGGTGGTGTCCATGAGGGTATGTCTGTCCCCATGACACGTGAACCAGAACTGAGCCATGGGACAGGAGAGGTGTGAGGTGAAGGGGTTGGTGAATGGGTACATGGTGGGGTTGCATGCATGAGATATGTGCATATGGATATGGCAGGGGGATACATGGTGTGGGGTCTGGGTAAAGTATACATGGATGTGGTGGTGCATATGTGACGTATAAATGTACGTAGGACATGTATACACTTGTGTGAGCGTTGCACATCCTTTCAGATGGGGTATTTGTGGGGTGCATATTTGTATGGAGGACACTGATATATGCCCAGTGTGTTTGGAGGGGGTGTAGGCTGTGCATGCCTGTGTGACATATGTACAGGCATGTGCATAGCGCCCAGGAGGATGCAGTAGAGTGGGGTGCAGGGGGTGTGCACGTAGATGGTGTGTGTTACGCAGCAGTGCACACTGCAAGGTGCATACGGTGTCATGGCATGTGTCCATCCACCTGCACACATATGTGAATGTCCCCAGCAGCAGCTCCTGGCACACAACAGTGTTTTGGTGAGCAGGTAGCTGGGACCAGCCCCAAGCCCTTCCTGGTGCCTCTCCCAGGAGCAGTGGCTCCAAATCCACGGCACAGGGGCCAGGCTGTCTCTTTCCGGCTGTTTCCCAGCCTGTCAGGCTGGTCATGTCAGGTCTTGCTGCAATTTCCCGGATGGTTGCTTGGCACCTGCCTCTTCCCCATCCGGATGGGCAAGTTCCTGGAGCACCAAGCCGGGCAACGCATCACCCTGTCCCATGTCCTGCCTCCCTGGCTCCTGTGCCCAAGCTCCAGCATCCCACCCCAGTGCTCAATGGCTCTGTATGATGCTGCGGCCGCCCTGCTGAGTGATGCTGGGCAGGCAGTGAGGGACTGGGGCTGTGAGCGCTGCAGGCAGGCACTGAGTCACGCCAGGGAAAAACTTGCCACCTCTATGCTGGGTGGTTGGGGCAGCTAGACTGGATGGACAAGTCAGGCCTGGGCGGGCAGTGCGGCACTGTGTGTTTGCCACTGCGGCTTGAGGATGTCCCGGCATCAGAATTGGAGGGGACACGTATGGGGATGAGGTGCCCACTGGGCAAGGGCTGCCCCAGGGCTGGGACTGGACAGGCAGAGCCAGGTTGGGATGGCCTCGATGAGCAAGGCTGTCCCTGCCATAGTGCAGGATGGTACCAGCCACACAGGGATGCTTGGCCTTAAGGAAAGGCCGGATCTTTGACCAAATTCACACTGCCCATTGAAAACTCCTTTGCCCACAGCTCTGTACCAGGAGTGAGGATGCGGTTTTGAGCAGAGGGTGTAGCCACCGCCACAGGCAAGCACAGGGCAGCTGCTCTCTGTGCTGAGCCCTGCCTCCCTGTCCCCACAACCTATCCAGAGCAACTCAGGCCATGCCATCATTCATGCCCTGGCAGCAGAGGAAACTGAAGCAGGGAGTGTAATGGAAGAGATTTGGTGGGTTAAGCCCAAAGGGAGACACACATAGAGGGCCAGCAGCCCTGCTCAGGCCTTCACACTTCCAGAGCATCCTTCCGGGAGAGATGGAGATGGGGTTCAGATATTGTGGTGATGCCAGACCCGTTTCAGTGTCCCCAGGAGCCAGGGGACTGCCCTAGGGACAGCCCCCTCCAGGCCATGGTAGGCTGTGTCGCTGTGCCCTCCTGGCCACAGCAGGCAGGACATGGGCTCCTGGCTGGGGTAGCGAAGGTATGCACCTCCCAGGAATTAAGTAAAAGGAAAGGTTTGGAGCAGCCCATGAGATGGAGGAGTGAGGCTGTGACTGCTCCATCACTGACTACTGAGTTAGGGTCTCCTTCCTGAGCATGTGAGGCCAGATTCTGGCTGGCAGGGAAGAGACAGAGCCCTGTGGCTCCCAGAGGCTGGGCCCTTGAGCTTGGCTCTCCATCCCTAATGATGTCCCTCCCATCCGTGCCATGACATCTGGTTAATGAGCCCTGTAGTTCCTACTGGAAAGGTACTGAGAACGTTGATCTGTTGCAGCCATAGCCCTTCCCCGCCCTGGGTCCTGCAGCCTGCCCTGTACCTACTCCTTGTTGGCACCCAGAATGTGATGATGCACCAGAAATGGGGGCCCAGACTATGTATTGACTGACAAGTCCAGATTCTCTGGCAGAGCCAGGGTGTACCCAGCTTATGCGGTCCCATCCAGCCCCACAGTTATCCCCAGGAGTGGGTTGGAGACAGTCATGTTAGGGGGACCCAAAGGTCTCCGTGGTCCCTGCAGGGCAGCAGGGTGGGAGTGCAGGGATGAGGCCAGGCTGCATCCCAAGTGGGTATTTGGGATGCAGCTTTGCCCACCACAGTCAACAGTGGTTGGATGGTAAGGCCAGGGCCTGCCATGGTATAAGGCAGATGGGACAGCAGCAGTTTGCATCACTGGAGGAACTTACTAATGGGTGTTAAAGGGTGGCAGAGCCTGACACACCAGCGCACAAGTGTACATGGGTCTGTTCATGTCTTGCACACCCAGAGGGGTGTGCAGAGCATGGGCTCATCTCCTGCAGCAACATGTGGGCAGCATCTGCAACCCCTGCCCAGGCTCCAGCACTGGCTAATCAAAGCAGTGTCTAAGGTAAGGGTGTTGGACACAAGGACCTCAACAAGCCCACCTTGTCCCTATTGTCCTTCACATTGTCCCACCAGACCCCTTATCCCATGATCGATGCTTGCCCGGGGCCAGGACAGGTAGGGCAGGATCCCTACCTCAGCCTGTTATTTCAGCTCTGATGGGATCCCCTGCTGTTCCCCTTCTTCAGGGCTGAATGACGGGCTGGATAATGAGGGGACTGTGATTAGGGGGCAGGGGGCTGGCTCTGGGCACAGGGAGGCTTCTCTGGGCCAGGTAATGACAGGCTTTTGTCTCCTCTCCTCCTGCCCCCATTGAGACAGGTGGATAAGGATGCCTCAGGCTAAGAGTGGGTACCAAAGGGCTGAACTCAGCAAGTCCCCACCATTCCCACCCCCCTGCAGTGTAACACTAAGGGAATGTCTTGGCTAGGAAGGCCTGTCTGGAAACCCAGGAGTCCTATCTCGGGACACAGGAGTCCTGTCTCCAGCTCGGCTGCCCAGCCCCATCATGTCAGCATTGTCACTCAGGCCTGGGGTTCCTGGTTCCAGCTAGAAAACCCATCCAGCCATGAGGTCTTGGCTTGGGACACCATGTTTCTAGTGACCAGGGTGCACTCAGGATGGGATGGATAACTCTGCAGCATACAAAAGACACACGGGACCAGCTGCCCCTCACACTGCTCACCCATGCAGGAGCCAGCCTGGGGGCACACATCAGCTAGCACCATTGGGGACACATAGTGGAACCTATGGCTGCTGAGGCCCTGATACAGGGTTGAGCATAGGCTGAGCGGGATGCTGCTCCTGGGAGCGACCAGGGCAGAGCAGGAAGAGAAGTGAGACCAGCTCCAACCCTGCTGTGGGTGCTGAGGGTGCTCTCAGGCCTTGGAGATGGAGATGTGGGTCTCCAGTCTAGCCAAGCTTACATGGCTAGTGCTTGGACACATTTCAGCCCTGTGGGAATTACCTGCACTCTGTGAGGCTGCAAGGACACAGGGAGCCCAGGCTGGACCCAGTAGTGGGACCCTAGTGCACCCAGCACACCAGGCAGGCTCTGTGCTGCCGGGCAATCAGGTGGATGAGGAGGCAGATGGATCTTGGGCGATGGGCCGGGAATAATTCAATGCTCCCAAGGAAATAAATCTTCCATCTGGAAAGGAATCTGCCCCCCTCCACCCTCAGCCCAGGAGGCTGCAGGGGCAGGGAGGGGTGTGCAGGTGGGCTGCTGCACCATGAGCAGGGCAGGCAGCACTGCCCACCAGGCCAGAGCACCCACAATGCCAACATACCTGTCCAGGACCCCTCTGCCCCATGGATGTGAGTCCAAATGCTCCGGTGGATGCTGTGGAGGAAGCTGGGGTCACTGCCAGCTGCTCACCCACCCTGCAGCTGCACATGCAGCAAGGCCAGCATGGTCCCTATGCTAGGGGCATGTGTTGGGGTCAGCTGGAGGGAGTTTCCTGATCCTGATGGCCACAACAGCCCAGCAGCTCCCATCCATAAGCAGGGATGGGAGGGTGATCCTGTAGAGGGCAGATGCCCCAGCAAGGTGCAGTGCCTGCACAGCTGTGGGAAAAGGCTGTGCCAAGCAGTGCCAAGAGGGCTGTGAGCCAGAGCGGCTGGAGGGCTCATGGGAAGGGTATAGCCTGCATGCCCCAGCCCATCACTGCTGCGTTAGGGAAGCCGGCTGAATGGCAGGCCCTGGCATGAAACAGTGTCTTTGCTGAACATCCCTCTTGTCTTAGCATCTCCCAGGGGATGCAGCATGTTTCCCTGTGGGTGTCCTGGCCTTGGGGCAGTCAAGTGTGTGCTCTGACACATGTGTGTATGCATGCATGTATGTATGAACAAGAGCATATTGACTATGCATGTGACATATCTTCAGTCGGGGCTAATTAGGCAGTAAGCAAATCAGGATACAACCCTCCCCCATTGGCTTCCTGGGGACGGCAAAGGAGACAAGTGAAAATCAGTGGGGTCATGGATCACACAGAGCATCCCCAAGCCACAAACGGCCTCACACCATGGGGAGATATTTCCTGGGGGAGGGCTTTCCCCACCTTCAGCCATGTACCCCCATCCCTGTCCTCCCTGTCCCCAGCTCCCTGACTCTCTGAGGAACAGGCTGAGGTGATGAGGACAATAGACCAGCAATGATGCTGGAGCAGGCTGCCAGGCTGAGGGAGGTTGCGTACTGATCCTGGCACTGTGCTGCTCAATGGCCTCAGCTCTCCAGAGTGGATGGACACATCAGGGGGCACTCTGCAGAGCCCAGGGCACATGTGTCCCTGCCACATGCAGTGAGCAGGACTGCAGCAGCATGCGGTCCTCTCCCTGGCACCGACACCATCCCCTGCTGGTCTCCATGTCGCCCCAACGTCCTGTCCCACACAAACATTCCCTCACTCCCAGCCATGGTAAATATTGTTGCAGGGCAAACAGTGAATCAGCCCCCTTTGTTTGAGTGCTGCTGGCAGCCCCGGCTTGTTCAACTGCTGTTTAATGACCCTCCAGTTGTGTATCCTGGAGGTACTCATTAACCCCAGGCTGCAGATGGTGAGGAGGATGGACCTGAGCCAGCCAGGAACAGTTTGACAGTGATGGGGATTGGCTCTGAGCAGATTCTGGTGACCTTTTACCAGGTGCTGATGTGCCAGAGGTTTCCTCTCACACGTCTGCAAGGTGCTGTCAGCCCTGTGTGTCCACAGGCCCATGGCCACCCCACAATGGGACTTTGCTCAAGGCAGCATCCTCTTCAGATCATCATCCTCCAGCTCAGCCCATGCTTTTGGCACAGCCATGGGTTGCAGAGGAGCTGCTGGCTCTTACAGAGGGATGCTCAAGCTGCCATGTGTGGCAGGAAGGTTTCAGAGGCCTCACAATGGGAGCCATGTGGTGGAAAGATGTGCAGCATGGACTGGGCTGGTTGGTTAGGACCAGGTGGAAGTGAGCAGTGGGACACCCTGATTGGTGCAGGATGCGGGGCAGGGGCTGGAAATGGACAGTCCAGGAAGGACGTGGCAGGAATAGACCAAAAGCCTGGCACGGAGCAGGGAGATGGGGGCAGGTGGAGGTACAGAGCTGCTGCTCTGTCCTTGATGCCATCCCATGGGCTGCAGAGAGGTTGCAAGCAAGAAAGTCCTTATTCATAAGAGTAGCCTGAAGAGCCCCAGGACTCCCCATTGGTGGGGCTGGGAGGGTGCAGATGCAGCCGGGTGTGCACAGACTGGTGTCAGCATAGGGTGGCTCTGCAGCAGCAGTGCTGGGACACTTGTGGACAGGTAGAGACTGGTCTGGGGCAGCCCATGGATGCTGTGCCCATGGGATCTATTGCCAACGCCGTGGGGCTGCTACTGCCTCTGCCTGGTTCCCATTCACGCAGCCCTGGCTCGGCTCCAGCAGCTCAGCTCCACCCCACATTGTAGTCTGGCTCCTCCTTCTATTGTGGTCCTGGCCCCGACCCCCCTTGTGGCTCTGGGCTTGGCTCACGGTGGCCCCATGGTGGCCTGTCCCCAAGGAGCAGTGCCAGCACAGCCCACGGGTACACCATGCACCAGCTTTGAGGCTGGGCCGGTGGTGCTTCAGACGCACCATCAGTGGCACAGATCCCTAGAGTGATCCCCAGCACCAGGCAGGTTGTGCCCAGCAGTACCACAGCAGGTACCAGGATGCCAGCCCCACTCCCCTTTGTCCCCACATAAACCTGTTCCCAGGGTGTCCGGCAAACAGGGCTGGTGGCAGACAAAGCACAGGGCCTGGGGCCATTCTGCTCCTGCCAGTAGCCAGAGTCAACATCTCCAGAGGAGCCACAGCAGCGGCTGCATCTTTTCCCCTGAGGGCCCTGCGGGACCGGACCAGAGTGTGGCACGGGGCAGGACCCTGAGCCTGTGTCCCCATAGGGCAGCGCAGGACCTGGCGATGCTGCTGACAGAGGGGACAGCGCAGTGAGGACCGTGGAGGCTGCGCAGGGTGCCCAGTGTGCTGGGTCGGGGCTGCCAGGAAGGCCCCGATAAACATCTAGCCTCTGTTTATTTATGACCGAAGATATTTATACCGCAAAGTCCTTTAAATTGAGCCGGGACACACCCAGGCACCATCCAGCGCTGGCGGCCGTGAGGGAGCTCCCTGAACAGCCTGTGTCAGCACAGGCAGTGCGTACAACAGCAGCACCAGTGTGCCCCAGGGCCAACACCCACTGCGGGGTCCCACAGGGGAAGGTGGCACTTCTCATAGGGGCAGGATGAGGCTGGCACCCAGAGGGAAAGGGTTGCTGGGGATGATAACACAGGCTCCGTGCGCATGCAGTGAGGACACTGGTGTCACCAGGGCAGCTCCACATCTCCCCTGACCCAAAACCACCCCAGGCCAAGCTAACACCTTCCCATCCCTATACTCAGTGCCAAGGAAGACTGCTTGTGAGATCAAAAACCATTTTAGGTCTACATCCCAAAATTACAGCTCAGAGCTCAGTTGCGGCTGGGCTTGGAGCAGTTCCTAGGCTGTGGGGCACGCTGAGCCATACCCGCTCCACATGCTTTGGGCCCTGTCCCACTATCCCTCTGACCCACTGTCCCTCTTACCCACTGTGGCACTGTCCCTCTATCCTGCTGTCCCTCTGTCTCGTTGTCCCTCTGCCCTTTCTATCCCGCTGTCCCTCTGTCTCGTTGTCCCTCTGCCCCTTCTATCCTGCTGTCCCTCTGTCTCCCTGTCCCGACGGCCCCCTGCCTCACTGTCCCCCTCTCTCCCTGGTCACCCGTCCCCCTCTCCCACTGTCCCTCTGTCCCCGGCCGTACTGTCCCGGCCGGTCCCCACTCTCCTCCGCAGTGTCTGTCTCCCTCTATCGGCAGCGAGGCACCCGCAGCCGCTCCTGGAGCTCCGGGGTTTGTGGTCCTCAGCCCCGAGGCAGCACTGTTCTCTCCCAGCCAGACCCGCGCCAGCTCCTTCCCCTCCACCCAGCTTTGGATGAAACGCAGCATTTTATTCCCACACTTCCCGGATGCTCCATGTGCGCTGTATCATCGCTACAACATCGTCGGCAGAGCTGGATCTGCAGTTTCATCAGCAAACGTTTGGCATTGCCCCTGCCCCCTTGGTGATGTGCAGAGCAGCATCAGGCACCCACAGGCATGGGTGTCCCATGTGAACCCTCTGTAAGGTGCCTGTGGCATCCCTCAGCACTTGCAGCCCTGTGCTGTGTGGACGTGCCACCGTGCTCATCCTACCACACTGCTGATCTGCCTGGTGTCTTTATCAAGTGAATTACTTGTCTTGGAGAGAGACCTAAAACGTTTGGACAGTCGAGGTCAAGTTTACCCGAGGCAAAGGCAGTGTGTGTTAGGATCCCTACCTGCTCAGCCTCTATTAATTAGACCCCATCATAGTTTCCCCTATTATTCCAGGGCAGATGTGAAGCCCACCAGTCTGTGACTGCTCTCGACAGCTGAGACAACCCCATATCCTCTCATAAACATGCTGTGCTTCATCTGACTCTGACACTGGGCCTTTCACCTCCAGCTTGCCCTAAAATCCCTGCCTAAAAAGTCCTAAATGACACATTTCTAAGCAGCACAGAGCTCAGGGCCGGCCGACCTGATCAGGATCTGTGTGTCCATCACCCCAGCATCCCACAGCATGGGGACTATGTGCCCCCATGTCCTAGGCCATCCCTCCCAGCCTTTTGCAGCTGTCCCGTCTGTTCCCATTCTTCCCTTGCTGCTGACAAGTCTCATTAGGAGCTGCGAAGATCCATGGCAGGTCTGGCTGTGGTGTGTTGCCCGGGGCGGGCAGCTATGCAAGGCAGAGCCTGCCCATGCCCACAAGCTGCTTGTCCCCCAGGCATTCCAGAGCCCGTTTCCAGGACCGAGGACACTCTCAAGCAGCACAGGGCAGGGATATCTGGGGTTTATCTGCCGCGAACGGCTCCGAAGGGGCTCCCGCGAGCTCTCCTCAGGGACACCAGAGCTGTTTTGGGGACAGTGGGTGCAGAGCTGCAGGTGACCACCGACAAACGCGGAGGGGGGGCACCCCAAAAGGAGGCAGATCTTGTCCCTGCCAGCAGCAGCGGCGCAGGGGACCCAGGCTGGGCTGTCCCCACTGCCCGCGGGGGACAGGACTACCGAGGGTGCCGCTGGAGCCGGCCTGGCTGCTTGGCCGGCGGCTGCAGTGAGTGGCAGCCGTCCGCAGAGGGAGCCCGGCCCCTTCCCAGCTTTCCGACGGAGGGGGACACCCTAGCACCCGGTCCCCATTCTTCCCTCCTCCTTCTCCTCCGCCCGGCTCAGGTCGGCAGCTCCCCCCGGGCCCCTCTGCCCATGAGATGAGAGTGTGGGTCCTCAGCACCCACCAGTTCTCCCGTGAGGTCCCCTGCACAGAGCGGGGCAAGCTGCAGGTCATAGAATGGTTTGGGTTGGAAAGGACCTTAAGATCATCCAGTTCCAACCCCCTGCCATGGGCAGGGACACCTTCCAGTAGACCAGGCTGCTCCAAGCCCTGTCTAGCCTGGCCTTGAACACTGCCAGGGATGGAGCATTCGCACTGGAACAACCTCGTCCAGTGCCTCGCCACCCTCACAGTAAAGAATTTCTTCCTTATATCTAACCTGAATCTCTCTTGTTAAGGGTGAAATGGCAGAAGGGTGACCCCCCTCCCAGGCACAGTTGAGTCCCTCCTGAGCTGTGTCCATGCAGCATCCCTGCCTCCATCCCTTGGACCATTGTGGGGTGAGCCCTGATGCTTAGAGGATTCCCAGCATTCACATCTGGCTGTCTGCAGGCAGCAGCTATAGCACATGCCCATTTCTATCATCACCAGGAATTTTACCCATCCTGAGGTCTGTGGACTTCAACCACAAGGCCCCTCCAGCTGCCCCTTCCCTCTCTGGGACCCCTACTCCAAACACAGCTGGTGTTTGTTTTGCATCAGGAGGTGCCGGTTTGTCATGATCCCAATGAGAAAGGCACTCAGGCTCTTGAAGTACCGGTTAAAATTATCTTTATTAGAGCTCACACTATAGAGACGCTACAAGAGACAACGTTAGATCCTTTCAAATACAGGAACCCTGAGCTGCACAGAATCGAACAGACTCCACCCCCCTGCAGACCCTGCCAGTGAAAAGGGTTATCCCGTTTTAATCATTTGAGCCGTTATGTTTTCCTCAGAAGAAAACAGCTCTATTCATTATATCGACTACCAAAAATAAAAATGCTGACATGAGAACCTCTTGCTGATCTTTTAGATGAAGACACCAGGTGTGAGCTCCCTGCAGACTCCTCTGTTACAGCCTGGTTTCTATGCTGGCTGAGCTCACCCTGCAGCCAAGGGATGCCCACAGCACAGGTCTGGGCCTGCTCAAGCTTGCTGTAATGTGGGTCACTAACTCCTTGGTGTCTCCTGGCCAGGATCACAGCAACACTCTGGCTGTAGCGGTGCAGTCAGAGCTGCGGGGAGCTGTGCTGTTTCCCAGCCCCATGCTGCCACTGTGGGTTCCACCCCCACGGAACAGCCCAGGGGACACATGGCTGAATTCCCCACAGGGAATTTCAGCAGTGGTCAGAGGCATGATGTGGTGGTGGAGGATGGGTGAGGGGACACTTCTGCATAGATGGTTACACCATCGAGGGGAACCGAAAACCCTGTGTCATGCAGGATAGAGCACTGTGGGGTGAGCTGGGGGGCCAGCACCTCATCCTCCTTGTTGCCCTCAAGGAAGCATAGCTGGTCTTGATGTCCCCAGGGACCTACATCAGCAAACATCACATTTGGGCAAGTGCTGGCCGCTGCTTTACCAGGCTGGTGCAGCCGTTGTCCCTTGTCCTTCTCCACTGTATGCTCTTTGTAGGAGTGCCACAACGCTGCACCCTGGGGATGCTGCCCATCCTGGCTGCAGCAGCAAGGCATGATTTACTCCAGGCTGCCTTCCTGCCCATTGCTCCTCAGGGATGCAGCACCGGCCCCAGGCAGGGCAGCGACACCACATCCCTTTACCAGGGCCCAAGAGCCAGCTGCCCAGGCTGGGAAGTGGCAGAGAGATGCCAGCCTGGTCCCTCTTTATGGCTTGGCAGGGATGGGGATGAGGAAGAACCCTGTGGCTTGTGGCTGGCCGCCAACTTGCAACAGGAGCTGGTAGCAGCTCTGTGACTTTTGCCCAGAAACTAAGCACCAGCTATCCCTGTTTGGGAGCAACGGTGGGTTTGTAGAGCCCCGGGGCCGTGGCTACACACCCTCCTTAGGCAGAGCACCCATGGGTGCACCAGCGCAGAGCAGTGCTCAGGGCGAACAGTCCCTGGTGTGATGCTTATCCCAGCGTGGGGTACTCAGTGGAGCAACCTCTGGTCAGTGGGCTGAGCGCTGCAGCAGCTGCCTCCAGCTGTTCCAGGTCCATGGGGCACTGACATGGGATAGCTTCCAGTGGCCAGGCAGGGGGGGAGCAGGGAAGACTATTTTGGGCAGCCCAAGGCACCCCAGCTGTCATGATCTCTGCAGCACAGAACCTGCGCTGGGGCAGGGACCTGAGTGCTGCCTGGGCAGTATTAGGGGAGGTGCACATGCTTCCCATGAGGTCTCCAGCACCCCTCTGTCCCCCACATCCAGGGGACAGCCACATCCTAGTGATGAAGTAAGCCAGTGCAGAGCTGACATAGGTGATGAAAATGGACCCATCCGGACAACACTGTGCTTCTCAGTCGAGAGGGACTGGGGTAGAGGAAAGAACAGCTTCGGGACCTACAGCCAAAGTATGTGCTCCCGGTAATGGAGCTCTTGTCTGTTCCCTGGCTTCCTCCAGGCCAGACGGATCCCCCACGAGGGACTTTCCCGAGGTCACTAGCAGGCACCAGAATGGAAAGTCCCCAGGAACTGTGGTTGCTGGGGACACAGCTTCCTGTGGCCAGGAGCAATGATGCCTGCAGCATCTCCTCCCGTCCCTGACGCCACTTGCCTGCCCTGGCGATCAGCCAGGCTGTGGCATTCAGCCGAAACCTGGAGCCGGAGGGTGTGAGCTGCTGGCAAAGCCCCAGGCAGGGCACAGCGGGACCCGAGGGTGGAGGGTGGCTGAGCACAGGACCGGGTGAGGGGCAGCCTTTGGCACGGCAGGGACCGAGATCCTGGGATGCAGCGGAGTGCCAGAGCAGGAGTATGGCACTGCCCCACGGCAATGCAAAGGTCTTTGATGGGAAGTGAGGTGGCACTCATAAGGTGGCTTCAAACTGCTGTCAAATCAGAGACAAGTCTGGGGGCTTTCCAAGGACTCTGATGCCATCAGGGGACCCACGGGGCAGGAAAAGACATGCTGTCGTAAACAAGTAACTCTCCCTGCATGACGGGCAGGATAGGGAAGACATGGTGGGGAGATAAGAAAAGGAAAACTTAAAAGACAAAACACAGGCTGGTGGCGCTTCTCTGGAGCTTCCCCTGCTCCTCTTGTGGTATCCTTCCTGGCGATGGGCTTCCTGTGCTGTCCCCAGAGTGCCACATCCTGCCTGTGTGGGGACTTGTAACCCACTCCCCCCATGGTGGCAGAGGGTGTCCCCTGCAGGCTCACTCCCTCTCCAGGCCCCAGCGCTCAAGTGGGATGCTAGGGACCAGGAAGAGGGTCACCTCAGAGCTCATAGACTCCAGTCTCTGCAGCTCCCCAGGCAGCCTGTGGAGCTGGGAGGTGCTGCTGAGAATCTGGTTTAAGAGAAAACAAGTTGATTTTGGCAATGCCACCATGCCAAAGACTAGGGAGGACAGCACTAAATCCTACTGCACTTGGTGCGCCCACGTACTCAAAGACAACTTCTGGACCATGCCAGGGTTCCAAGTACTCAGGGATCATCGTGGCCCAGTGCCAAAGGCCTGGTGCATGGGAAATTTCCAGGGATGGCTGGCATTTCAGCCAGCCGGCCCTCTCTCAGGTGCTGGAGCGGGCATTTCCTCCCCACCCTTCACTCCTCTGGATCCCTGCCCGCATTTGCCCACAGTATCCCAGGCAACAGCACCCATGAAGATGGGTGAGGTGAGGCTGTGCTGCCCGCAGAGTGACCTAGGTCTCCCACAGAGATGCCACAGCCACCATGTCACTGCACCTGACAGCAAGAGGGGAATACACCATCCCCACAGATTTGAATAGCAGCAGGGAAGGGGTCCTCTTGCATCACTCCTACCATGCTGCAGGGACCTGGGGGATGCTGTCACATATGCCAGCCTAGAAGAGGAATGGTGATATGAGAAAGATATGGTGTCCCAAAGTGGGGAGTAAGGGATGATTGCTACCAGGTAAGGAGAGATAGGTGGAGCATGAGGACAAGCTGAAGCATCCCTCAACCCTTTGGCACTGCAGTCTTCCAACCCACAGAACATGTTTGGTCCCTGCCAGTTCAGTGGCTCTGGGCACCATGAGACTCAGGGAAATCCTGACTGGCACTGAAGGGCCATAGCCAAAGCCATGGATGCACAAACCACCCAGGATCCTGGGGAGGAAGCGTTTATACTCAGGTGGAGAGTGCTGCAAGGATGCTGCAGAGTTGCAGAGGCTGCAGAGGGGCAGGAGCAGCCCCTCACTGACCTTCTGGGGGCTGCAGGGCCTCTCCTCCTATTTCCTTTAGTAGAGTCATGGGAAAGCACACAGATGAGATGCACAGAAAAAGAGTGAGACCCTGAGGAGGAGGAGGTTTGAAAGCATGAGTTTCTGCCACAGAAATCCATCCCTTGGGGTCAAGTCTGCAATTCTGCAGCTGGCAGCTCCTCTCCAAAGCCTAGTCCCTGGGGCAGGGGTGCGGGTTGCAATCGGGTTCTGGCTCAGACGCAGGGCGCTGGGCGTGGGATGCTGGATTTGGGATGCTGGGTGTGGGATGATGCATTCAGGTGCTCGGTGCCAGATTTGGGCTGCAAGAAGGGGTGTGAGGCCCCGTGCAGCCAAGAGAGAGGGTGCTAGCCAGCAACCCTGGCTTGTGGTGCCAAGCAGCCACGCGCGGGTGCTGGGAGGGAGTGGGAGGACCTGAGCACCCTCCGGTTTCACTGCTGCCTTCCCCTTCCTGCTCTGGGAGTCCCGACTCCGGCTTCACTTTCAAAACGAAAGCAGTGTCGGCGCGTGAGTGCACTGGCTCTGTCTCCCATCCTGCCACCCAGCACCCTGGGTGCCTGGGCCTGCAGGAGGTGGCCAGACACCCCTGAGTCACTCACCCCATCCCCTGCTGAGGATTTCCTTAAACCCGGCAGCAACCCCCCAGGGACAACAGGGATCCATGGAGACACAGGTAAGGGCTGCTCTCCAAGTGGAGGGGGGGGGGGGGATATATGGGGGTGTGTATCAGGATGGGGTGGGGTGCAGGGCTGTGGAGAGAGAGGACCGGAGGGTACCCGATGGGATGTGGGAATGGCTGTGCTGTTGGTGCACTTGGAATGTGGGGCTGTGGGGTGCCAGGTTCCCTCCACTGCAGCCACAGCCGCCCCAGGGCTCTGGAGCTGGGCAGGATCCAGGGTTCAGGATGCTGGGGTGCAGGCACTCGCCCCGGCATGTGGGAAGCCCAGCAGGAGGGAGAGGGAGGGAGGGGAGGCCTCGGCGAGGGGCCAGGCGAGGGGCGGCCCCCGGCGCACCCGTCGTGTATTACTGGAAACATCTGGCCTGGGCCGCAGGGGCGTGACAGCCACACACGCATGTGCACACATGCACACGGACACACACACATGCACTCGTGTGTTTATGGGTATGTGTGTATCATTCACTTCTGGGTACACTCGTGTTCACGTGTGTATACATACCCCTATATGTATACAAACACACAGAGGTATGGAGATTTGCACACACAGGTAGATGGCCACATACACATGTAAGCATGTATATATAGACATAGAATGGTAGAATCATAGAATAGTTAGGATTGGAAAGGACCTTAAGATCATCCAGTTCCAACTCCCCTGCCATGACATGTTCACTTACATGTGTACACACCTGTACACACACACCTAAACATATAGTTATACATGTACAGATTTACATGCATACACATGTACATATTTGCATATGTACACATGTGTACATGTGCCAGCAATCACAGCTTGCTGCAGCATGTGCATGCATGGACATGCAAGAGTATATGGATGGACCCTCACATATTCAACAGTCACATGCACATGCACACACACGCACACATGTGTCCATACATGTACAATGGTCACATTAACTGCATGCATCGTGGTATGGGCCTGTGGCTGTCCTCCTGCCTGGGTGCATCGTGGAGCTGTGCCCTGGCAGAGTGAGCCTGTTTATGCTGTGTGCGCATGTTCCTCTGTGTGTACTTGTGAAAACATATATGTGCAGATGCATGTGTGCCCTGTAGGAGCCTGTGTGCGACCATATGTCCCATATGTATTCATATGTACTATGTGCCTGTGCAAGCCTGCATGTACCCCTGGGTGTCCACGCGTGTGTGGGCTGCATGCGTGCTACAAGTGCCCATGTGTGCCAAGAATGCCATGTGTATGCCCAAGTGTGCCAAGGGCACCGTGTGCCTACGAGCCCATGGGTGCCATATGCCGGTGTGTGCAGTGCACCCGTGTGTGCCGTGGGTACCTGTATGCCCATGTGCACTATGCACACCATGTATACCCCGTGTGCCCAAACCTGCCGTACGCGCTCTCACACTCCACGGTGCCCGCATCCCGGTGCGGATGCGGATGCCGGTACCGGAGCGGGGCGCTGGGGAGCGCGGCGGCGCGGGGGGCGGAGCGCGGCGGCGGGGGCGAGAGGCGGTGCCAGCCCCCATCGACCTCCAAACTTTCATTAAGTCGGCAGCACCGGTGGCGGTGGCGGTTCTGGGCCTGTTACGGCATCGGTACCGGATCGGGTGCGGTGGAGCGGCTCACCCCTGGGCCCACCAGGCGCGACGGTGGTGGCCGGGGGGAGGCATGGGCACGGTAAGGGGTGTGCACCTTCGCCGGCACCGGGTGCCTGGCCCGACCGGCAGCCGCGGGAGCATCGGCGGGGCGGGAGGCTACCGGTGAGGGGAGCGGAAGGGACTAGACTGTACTGCACGGGACGGGGGCAGCAAGGTGCTCCTGATCGGCGGAGCCGACGACACCGGTAGCGACACCGGGCACGGCAGCGGGAGAGGCCACCCGCCGGGACGGTGGCGGGAGCGGGATGCGGAGCGGTTCCGCATCTGTTGCTCTCCCGGCGCGGCGGCGCGGTACTGGGGAAGCGCAGGGGCGCTGCGCACAGAGCGGGGCCGTCTGCCGCTGCACCAGGGGGGCTGCGGGTACCGGGGTGGCCCGGCCCGGTGTCGGGGCGGGGGGGCTGGCGGTAATTTTCCACGGGCATGTGCCGGGGCGGGG